>NBNE01001466.1:0-12448 GCA_002215365.1 Phytophthora megakarya | reverse complement strand
ATCACGGATCAAAGGAGTACCCCCTCCTTTAGTCGATGCCCTGAGCACAGTGGCAAGCCGGATCAACATCTTAGCAGATTTTACTGATCCCGCTCCACCACAATGGTGCACGTGCCCGGATTTTTGGTGACTCGGGATTTCACTGGGAATCTCTAGAGGATGTTCAAGTGAAGATTGAGCAACAGAAGGTTATGTAGTCGGATCCAGGATCGACGAGACGTCGCTGAACACTAGACCTGCCTGGAGGCGCTCTGTCGACGGAAAAGAGGATGAGCTGGACCCCGATCCAGATATGGAAGATAAACCTCACCCTCCACCGGTATCCGACCTGGAGCCCCGCCGGCTTGCGTCAAGATCCGCCAACAAAACAAACAAAGTGAAGGCTGAACCATATTCATTTATTGATCCGAATGAGCCGACACTATATATGTCCAAGGATCCGCAAGGCTCTAGATTCGTGGTCGGAAATTCACGATCCAAGACTGTGCGAAAGAAGATGAAAGCCCCCGAGTCTGACGATGATGGAAATCAGGACGGGTCCGACCGGTCCGATGAAGATTTGAAGTATTTGTACCACCGGAAGGAGCTACACGACTTCGTACTTCGGGATCCGGTGATGAGGATCGTGAAGCTGAAGCTGAAGCGGATCGCGGATCCAAAGGACCCGGTAACTGCCCAAGCAGCAGTAACTAACAAGCTCGACGCAGCAACGGTCCTGGTCAGGCTGCTGAAGGAAGGCGGCATGATCCCGGATCCTTGAGACGGATGATCTATTCGATCTGGAATTGACCTTGATACAGTACAAGCATCAAGCCGAGATCTCTTTGGAAAGGTGAAAATCCTGGTTGGCGAAGTTCCCCCGATCAACGCATTGGATAACTTGACGGTCTTATCACACTATGCAGCTGAAGACGGATCCGACATCTCATCGGAACCCGGCGCATGTCGCTGGGACCCTCCAGCGCATCAATGCTGGAGGTGAGAACCAAGATCCGGCGTCCAAGCCCACCCAGATATGACAGGCAGCCTACCGACTGACCAAGCCACAATCACTTCGAGCTCGGATCGGTCGGCTGGATCGCTGTAGAAGTTTTCAACGCCGCGATGAACCGATTCCTAGCCGAACAACAAGCCGCGGGTGCGGATAGTGTCGTTAAACTACCACACTAGTAGTTTAGCACACTAACATCCTGTTAAAAGAATCCACCTAGTTTCGCCACCAAAATCGTTCCTTTGGTTGTTGCAGAAAAGGGCCCACACTCGTTGCAGATCCTCATACTACCGAATCACGGGATGTTGACATGGGTGTCGGTCCGATCATCAGATCGCGGATCCAATTGGAAATATGATCCGGACGATATCGACTTCCTGGTACCTGCTCATCGGCTGTAGCTACTGCTGTATCCTGATTCACTGGACCCATCATGATCCAACGAGCCCGGATCTCGGTGATCTCGGATCTGAAGGAGGTTTCTGGCAAGGATCCGGACGATAATCGAGCACGAACTTGGATCACCAAGGTCAAGTCGGCCATCATGCGCGATCAAGCATCGGATAAAAAAAATGCTGGACCTTTGCCGATATGTTTGCAGGATCAGCAAAGAACTGGTACCTCCAATTAAGTCGATCCACGCGTAACAAGTGGAGCGATCTGCTCCATAGTTTCCTGATCCATTATTGCGGACTTGGAGTATCCGTGGCGAGGTAATATTACCATGCACGTCGCAGATCCGATGAATATCCGTTGGATCTGTATTGGCTAAACGCTGTTGCGATTATCGGATGCGGATTATCTGGAAGAAGTACTTCGCGCGCGGGATCGGGCCAAAATCCGACAGAAGAAGGCTGGGTACTTCCGACGGATCGGACGGATCCGACTCTGAGGTGGACAGTCATCGCACAATCTACTATGCCCCGAATCAAGATGCCACATCGAAGGAGGAAAGCGCGACGATCATGCCGGATCCGGGACATCAAGATCCGGGATCCATCAACATATCCGCCAGGAGCACCGATCCAAGATCCAGGGTGACGATTCAAACGTAACCAATGCTCGCCATCCAAGAAACATTCAAATCTCGGATGTTGGAGACGGGTGACTTGTACCAAGTGCGGCAAACGAGGTCATCCGGCGGATCATTGCCTTTTTGTATGTCGCGGATGTGGCGAGCTCCATGACATGGGCAAATGCCGGATGGAGGAGTTTTACAACCAGGTCCGTCAATGGTTCAATCCGACCAAGTACACGGGTATGCTTCCTGTAGCTGCGAGAAAATGTAAAACTAGGACGCTCGTCGGGGTGGAATCCGATACGAGCCGAGCGTTCTAGTCATTGCATTTATGCATTTGTACATAAGCCATCGGTAGATCAAGTTAGCGAGCAGCGACATCTACCCGATAATACCCGTGATCTACATGGGTACCATACCTTCGTGATATCCAGTCTTCGCCAAGCTGATGAATATGCCAGATCCGATGTGACCATGGCGGTGGATCTTCATCCCGGAGAATCCAGAGGTTATTGGAAACAGCACGATCCGGATCTGTGGTTTACACTTGTAGATTAAGAGCTACAACCGAGACCGCGAGGCCTAGTCGGATCGCAGAGTATCGACGATCTGGATCCGCGTCGACATTGGATCTCCTACATGGGGGATCCCGTGGATATTGGAAGCATCTTGCTTCTGGTTAGTGGTTCCGTCAAGCCAAGATCGGAGGCAAAACCCACAATGAGAAGGCGATCTTACTCCTAGGTACTGGTACCGAGGTGCCATCATAGATGCCGCTTTGTTCGTAAGGTTGGGTGCTACATCGACTCGAGTCAGATGCAAGATTGTGTGGAGATCGGCTGTAACGTGTATCGAACAGAAGGAAGCACACGGATCAAGATGACCCTTGCAGGGTTCTTAGTTTATTTCTTCGATATCTGTGTGTAAGATCTCTCTGATCAAGAAGCTATCCTCGACATGGCATTCATGTTTCTGGCCGGGATCGGCTTGGACCTCACTCACGGTTCAATCAGCTTGCCCGACATGGAGCTCCCATTTCGTCTGAGGACCTCGGATCATGAGAAGTTCTGGATCACCCGTGAAGATCACTGGGTTCCCACGGTTGTCAATGGTGCAAGGAAGATCCGATACATGAGGTCTTGAACCTTCATCAGGACCTGCGGGTCGGGATCTGGCTGGCCGGCGATCTTATCCCACGACAATTCATCTCAGTGGGGTCCCGGCACTATATGGAGTGGCAGAATCTGGATCTGGAAGGGACCGTGGAACCCCGATCTCCAGATCCGGAAGATCCGCCTGTGCCTGCGGTGGAGCACCCCGAGTATGGAACTCCGCGTGGAATATTGCAACGGCCAAGGGCGACGGCGATCAAGTGTATGATGGGTGAATCAAGCGAAGATCCAGATGCCTCTCACCACTCGTCTTCGGACAATCCGCCGTCGAACAATCCACCGCCGGATTGCCGACCGTTGGATTCGACGGCTGTCGCAAGTGATGAATCGGATCTGTCGTCTATCGATGATGACGACCCTATGTTACATGTCGTAACGGCGTCGAGGCGTTCAACGATCGTGTCCGGGCGTATCAGATATTCTATCGGCGAATTCGGCTCCAGTTGAAGCTCCAGCCTCGGAAACCGTATTGGCAGATGAAGATAGAAGTGGTGCAACCGGTATGGATCAAGATCGGCCATCCCAAGACGTTCAAGCGCCGAAGGTGGTTATATTGAAGGGTGATGGGTCCAACCCATCACCTTTGATGGGTGTAGAGTCTATGACGGGCCATAAGTGAGGTGACACGTAGGACCAGAATAACGCCACATCTATGTCCCAGAAAAGGGCAGGGATCAGGCGGCTATTCCCGACGATTAACCTGACCCATCGAATCTGGATCTCACTTGGGAGTCGGATCAAGATTACGACGGATCTGTGTATTACCACGAGGACAGTGATCTCTACGCAGAAGACGTCGACGGACAACTTGCGGTACTGCCCGAGGTCCCGGTAACGACGGAAGGTGTGAGGATCGAAGCCATTCAATTTCCCGGATCTGATAACAGACGTCGGAAGAAATCGACGGACTTTGTCAGTGATTCTGGAAGTTCCGACATCCCCTGATCGGCAAGGGAAATACGCTCCCGCCGGAAGCTCAAGATATTGTGTGTGATATTGGTGTGGGGGAGCTAGCCGATCGCGCTTAAGTACCGTAAGCTTCGAATCCAGTACCGAGAGAAGATGGCAGAGATGATCGAGGGTCTCCTGTCTGTGGAGATGATCAACCACTCAAGATCTCCATGGGCATCACTGATTTTCGTGATCATCAAGAAGAACGGTGTGGATATACGAATATGTATTAATTATCGGTTGGTTAACAGTCTGACACAGCTGATGGCCTACCCAATGCCCCTGATCAACGATCTACTGGAAGAGCTGAAGTATACACTATGGTATTGTTCGCTGGATATGGCGAGCGGATTTTGGGTGGTGAAGATGACGGATCCGGCTGCCTGAGCTCGGCTTTTATCACTCCGTTTGGACTTTTCAAATAGAATTGGGTGCCGTTTGAGCTGAAGAACGCGTCGCAGATCTACCAGCGGTTGATTGACAACACCTTGTATGGGTTCACCCGAATCCCGAATGGACAAGTGCTCTGGAGCGTCGGGATGTATTCGAGGCTGGAGAAGCTGAGGATCCAGGCAAATCATCAGTGGTAGGATGCAGATCCTACAACGATGTCATCTTAGTCCCAGCGAGCAATTGGGATCAGCTATGCGATCGTGTTGAAGATATTATAGAGACGTGCGACAAATGGAAGCTGTCGATCAGCGTCGTCAAGCGTTTCGGGGGCATGCCGAAAATGGAATATCTTGGACATCAAGGTATCGTACGACGGACTGGAGGCGCATCCAAAGGGTCTGTCGGTGTTGACGGATCTTGAGGTTCCCAGATCCTTGCGTGCTATGCAATCCGTTTTGGGGAGTCAGCACTATTATAGTCGCTTCATCAAGGATTATCTGGTTTACGCGTCTGTGCTATATGATTTGAGGGAGGTCAATTATGCTGCGATGGAGAAGAATGTGAATCGAATCAGCTGGTGCTAACATCAAACCGCCCGGGTCCGGAGATGCCGGCTGAGGATCGGACAACTTCAAACCCTCGGATCCGGACTCGCGGGGTCCAGATCTCGAACCTACCCAGCAAGATCCGGACCTAATGTCGTGGGATTCGACGTATGACAACTCGAACATGGTTGGTCCGGAGCTGAATAACCTCGCGGATCTGGATCTCCGTTGGACCCATGCTCATAGATTATTCAAGGTGTTCAAGAAGAAGTTAGCGACAACGCGGATCCTACGTCATTTTGATCCTGATCGGCAAGCCGTAGTGGTTGTATGTGCCATTAATTGGGCGATCTCCTGTGCATTGATGCAGGGATATGATCAGACCTACTATCCAGTGATGTTTGCGAGTCGTTCGTTGAAGCCCAACGAGTTAAACTACAAGTTTGCAGAGAAGGAGGCGTTGACATTGTTGCGAATCAAGGATCTCAACTGTAATACTTTGGTTGGGCGACCGGTCCGAGTGCTAACACGACATTCTACACTGGCTTGACTGTTTAGATCCACTGCATTACAAGGTCGCCTGGTAGGGTGGGCTGCCTTACTTTCACCCTGGATCCTGGAGATCGTCAAGTGACACTAAGGCGAGGATGAGTTCTGGGGCTCATTAGCAACCCGTATCACCACCAGATCCGAAGTCGACAAAGCACTGATCTTGATCGCCTCGAAGAAGGAGTCGAGGCGCAAGATCCAACCCATGTTCCCGACGGTGAGGCCGGATGAAGATCTATATGTCGCTAGCTATGACGGATCCGCCCGTGTCAAGCGAGGTGGAGACGCCTATAGTGCGAACCTGTGGAAATTACCCGAGTGGACAGTGGTGAAGGTCGGATCCGGCTATGGCGAAGGCTTAACCGTCAATGAGGCCGAATGTCATGAGCTTTTGTTATGTCTTGACTTGCTCCGAAACGACTGATGATCTGTGACGATTCAAACTTGGAGATCCAAGTGAGATCAACTGCAAGGCACCTGGACTGACATTACTGAGACAGAAGGCGTTGGCCAAACTGCGGATTCTGCCGGATCATGAGTTGGTTCATGTGAAACGAGATTGGAATGTAAGTGCAGATAGTCTGGCTAGTGCTGCACTGCAGCGACAATGTGGAGTCGAGATCGAAACCGTTAGGGAGATCCAGGATCTGATCACGTTGAACGGACTGGACGAGATACTGATAGTGAAATTCAAAGGGTCCGACCGTACAGATCGCGACGGTCACAACTAGATCAAAGGCCTACTGCGGCGTGAGAGCGGGATCCAACCCACCTGTGCTCAGTGAAGCAGTGATCAGAGACCTCAGAATCGTGCGGATCCGACAGGCTCATGTCTAGGAGGTGTAGACCCATGTTGGGAAGGAATATAGCCTGCGAAGTACGTGATCTGACACAGGAAGACGCTAAATTATGCGGATATATTTCTATGAATTATGAAGTGGTTCAGCATGATCTCTTGTTCAGTTGCCCTACTACGATAGAATCAGCTGTGGATCGGGACAAATTGATGTGACTGATGCTACCTGAAACGTTGGATCAAGATGTTCAACATCATTATCGCACGTGCATTTAAGGTGGGCATCAGGGGATCGACCGTACTTATGATCGGATCCGGGATCACTTCACTGGAGAGGACTGTACCGCAGTGTACAGTGATATATCGGCCAATATGTAGACTGTGAGACGGGAAAAGGGCAACCTCGGATACTAGGCGAATTGCTGGGCAAACTTTAAGCGACTTATCGCTATGGATCACATCTCCTCACTGCCTATGTCCTACAAGGGTAACACCGAGCTGTTGATCTTCGAGGATTTCTTCTCTAGGACGTGATCGCCAAAGCGAGCGGATCCAGGACGGCTCAGGCTGTGGCAGGGTTCTGGTAGTCCCAGACAATGTCGCCTTCCGCAAACACTACAGCGTTTTGTTCATCAAATCGTCACGCGTGACGACTCTGAGCCTTAAGTAGTTGACGTTCAACCTTTCGTCGGGTGTCGCGCATCAACAGGAACAACTTCCTCCAGGTACGCCTTGACCTTATTACTCTTCCACTCATTGCTCGTGGTAATTACTTGGATTTGGAAAATTCCACGGTTTGAAGACCGTGTTGTATGGATTGTGTTATTACGGTCTGTGAACCGTCGTGATATGGAAAATGGCTTATGTTCTTTCGAAATAACTCTTTCCTCGGAAGGACACAACGGCCAAAACGAAAAGGAGAACGAGGGGATACGAGCCGTCATCCAACTGGCGATCGATCTCAACCGGCAGGTCGCGGATCCGCTCACTCAGGAATAACTTGAGCCAGACGCCCGTCGTAATGTCTCCGGCAAAGTGAGGGAGGCCTTGATGGTACCAGTGATGTCCAGAAGCACTCGACCCAGAGCTCGATCTGTCAAACACTGGTGACGGCCACTCGGTACGACAAGAAGGAATCTCAAGTAGCACACCGCTCATGAACTTCGATGGCTCCTCCACAACCTTGCGTCCATTGAATCCGATCCATGCGTGGGATAACAAACCAGTATTGGCGATTAACTTGAGCGAGGACGATGAACATGAAGACAGTGGGGTCGTGCAAGCCGTTCCCAGCAGGGAAGTCACCATATGTTTGAGTTGTGGCAACTCATTTCATCCTGCGTCATGCACGTCCAGCAACTCCAAGCCGAAGTAAGCGCATTAGCTAACTCCCAGTAGCTAGGGTTTTGTGACGTACCCAACGCAATCCAATATTGACCTCATCGTCCGGATTGAGAGCATCAGTCAGCTCTAAAAGCGTCGGAAGATCCTTTAAACCGTGGCAAGTCGGTCTGGATTCGCACGTCACGAAGGTTGTAGGCATGCTCTTTTGTTTTACTTGAAGAGGGCGCTGAGGTCGCCCAACAAGGGACCCTTGTACTCGCGGTTGGGCTGATTCCTGCCTGGCTCACCGTCCCACCAATAGAGGTTGCGGCGACCACTCGTCTCCATTCGTACCATACCAGCCCCAAGTCTCAATCATGAAACTTGTGCAAACATCGTGTTCCGCCTGGTTCGTTGATTTCCTGCGCCGGCGATCCCCATTATGTCACGGTGCCCTGCAAAGGCACGTGAAGACACCACAAGTAGAAAGCGAGGCGAGAAGCCATCCACCAGCGCCAATGTACAAGGGGAACTCGTCCGGGTCGTAGAACAAGCGCTGATTCGCTCACTGATAAGACACCGTTCGGGCGCGCCTTGTAGAGCTTCAAAATTTCGCGCTTGGCCTCGACCGGAGCTACTTCCGAAACGGGGAAACCCACAAACTCCTCAAGTTGAGCATGCAAGGCATCGAGTTCAGCCTTCAAATCCGCTACTTCTGCCCCTTTGTCCGTATCGTCGGCAGTGTGTATTATCTCAAGAGCCTCGACTAGCTTGGGTCTTGACCGGCAACTGTTTGTCGGCGGGAGTCTGGCCTGGTTGCTTCGCCCAAGTCGATCGCTTCGCAACAACCGGCTTCTTGGTCTTCATGGGCTGGGCTCCTCGACACGATTCGCAGGCTTCGCTGCCTGCTTCTCCTCTGCCGTTAAAACAAAATAGATCTTTCACTTCTTGACGGCGTGAGTGCCTTCATTCGGCACGAGCACAGGCCCTTGCTGATCAGCCGATGAGGAAGAACGCACCCGCTTGGAACCATCTGTGAACAGGTCGTGCTCCGCAGGAGTACCTTCTGAGCGTTGTCGAGAGCGGTTCGGCAAGAGAGAGTAATGAGGGCATCGATAAAGTCTGCAGCCGCCACCTCGTCGCCGTTGATCTGTTCCTCAGCTATCCCGTCGAGTGTCTGCAACCCGACCGAAGTCAGATTTACGGCCAAAATGTCCCGCATGTGACGCGAAACGTCAATCAGTGCAGCCTTGCGCGTGGCAGGAGGAATTGTGTTCGAATTGTACGCAGCCTTGACTTAAAATAGCTCCTGGATATGGCCCAGCAAGGCACCACCCGGGGGGGTGGAGACGGGGGTCCATGGCGAAGTTGAAAGTACTGAGAGCTTGTTGATCTTGGTGCCAAATCGCAGAATGACCGTTGCTTGAGAACCGCGCTGCTTCATTGAAGTGGATTGATCAGACGGGTGGGATTTGTCAGTCACGAGAAAGGGTGAAATCTTCGAACCGTCCTGAAAGAGAACTGCAAAAGTATCCATCAAAATTGCACAGTTGAAGTTTATTGACGAACTTTGACTATCGAACGGGTGGCTACCGTCTGCTCAAAGTCAAATGCAAGTGTCTAGTGAAACGCTGTGGCACTAAACTACCTGCATTTGGATGAAACAACGCACCGTGAGGTTACGCGACGATGGCGTCGTCTCTCACGGTACGACTGTAGTGGCGTCTATAATTTTCATTTGGAGAAGTTGTGGTTAGTGTTTTGAGTTCGAATGAACTGGTTGTGGGACTTCATGTGGGATAAGTACGCGGATGCTTCGCTGTAGCCCGTGCGCTGTGGCACGGTAGTGCGCGTCATTGGAGGGTGGACGCTAACTACTCCTTTTTGCTGGAAGTTAAAAGAGTTAACTGCTTGGACGGTGATACGGCCTCAGCGTTCCCCAGGAAGTATCAGGAGGTAGTTCAAAACCCTATGATAGAGCAACTGCATGGATGGTCGTATGCTGGAGCGCTTGGTGGTGTGGAGCTCTCGGTCTCTAGCCTAGTTTTGACGAAGGAAGAAAAGAAGAAAGGTCGCTATGAGCGAGTCCAACCTTGGTGGAACACATGGCGAGAAACCTTCTACGACTTTTTGCCCGACGTAGGGTCGGACACCTACCGTTCTATGACGAACTACAACTATGCGTCCTGGATGCTACTGAGTCGACAGCGAAACGCATATACGCAGCGATGTTGGCAGTGTACTGGTTCGTGATGATTTTGCTGCCCATCGTGGTGTATCTACGTACGACCTGTTGACGTATGTGGTGAAAATTTAGGAGTGGTGATGGTGCTAAGTGTCTTCACTTCCCTGAATTGGCATTTCCAGTTATGGTCTTACGGAGTGTATGTGAGTTGTGGAGTGCTAGTAGTTGGAGTACCGACGCAAGCATGGCTACTGGGCAATGGTGACAAGCAGTTGGAAGGGATAATCCCTAGCGCCGTGGTAAATAATGCGCACTCGAGAGTGTGCGCAAGGACACTGAGAGGCGTCGGAATCGTGAGGAATCTAACTTGTGACGGCTTCCTAAGAACGATGAGGAGCAGTTGCTCGAGGTTACCAGCGCTGATGAAGCCAAGACGAAGAAGAAGTTATGACGTCGGAAGTCGCGTGACCGCTCTGCAATTGCTGCAGAATTACGTGACGCCGAGAGTCTTGTGGAGCAGTTGCGGTGCTCGATGAAGAAGAGTGAAGCGACGAAGATTGAGTTCTACGACGACCAACATTCTTGCGCTGGGCGAGCGCAGCCTAACGTTAGCTAGGGAGCGTGTCCGGAGTCCTGTCCAGACGGCGGGATGCCAGGAGGCCGTATGTTGGGGACAAGTGAGGACGCACCGATGGCTACGTCGAGTACGGACTTGGGTGGCCTACATGGTCTAAGGAGTGGGATCAGTCATCTTTGTTGTGCCAGGGCGCTCTTGACTTGCGGTCTCGCGTCACCTTCTGAGGAGGGAAGACTAGCTCGGTATGCTGGTAAGGTAAAGTAGTGAGAGGCTGGACGACGTCTGAGACCTTCGCGCGTGCATGAAGCTGTCGATAGAGCGTTCGACGAAGATCGTGTACTCGGTTCAAGGACGGAGGACACTACAGAGCGCCTGCAGGTGAGTAGAAAAGAGGAGTGTCATGCTCAAGTGCTAGGATCTCTTTAGAGGATCACTCCTGGATTCAAGCCTGTCGTTTATTCTCTAAGAAGCACACAGATCAATACATGGAACTCACATGTTAGTTCTTTGTTTTAGTTAAATCTTCTACGACTACGAGACGCACTCAACAAGAACGCCAGCAATACTCGAACTACAACGCTTTTGAGGGGATACATGAGATAAATCAGCTAGATCGGACAATCTCGCTTCGATCTATACCACGTTCACGTCTTGCGCTCCAGAGCCTCACTGGCTAACGAGTCTGCGGCTGCGTTGTATTCCCTAGAGAGTGGCTACCTGCACAGGAAAAAATGAGCGCAATGAGAGTGGGATGTGTACCCTCCCGATCAGAATTATTCATGCCGATTTGCAGGCGCCCCAGCCCTACGACCTTCAGTCTGACATCGCGTTGAGTGACCAGATTTCCCCCTCCCAGTCAAGCAAAATCCGACACCGAGCAGAAGCCAGCAAAATGGCTCGCCGCGTGCCACCATCCGCAGCGGAGGAGGGGAGCGAGCTCAGCGCCAAGGGATCTGACAGCAGCGCGTATTCGGGGGCCTCCTCACCCGCAAGAAGGGCCTCAACCTCCACAACTGCGAAGGCAAAAGCACGCAGACGCCATTCTGCAGGGCGTGGACGTCAACCTCCAAATCATTCTCCGCGTCTGGCACCGTCACGTCGTGCGCGTGGTGTCTTCAGAACAGCGAGAGCGTGGGAATGACACTGGTACCTCCGGCGTGTTGGAGACATCGGCGGCATTTCAAACTGCGCGCGAATGGAATGGTGAAGGTGACGTTGCTGCGTGCGGGTGCCCGAGCTTGATGTGAACGTGTTCAACAGTTGGAAAGAGCTCGACGCGTACATAGCGAACTATAGTCGACGGACATACCAGGTAAGCGTCGGTGGATTTACAGCTCGGAGCTGTGAACCACCTGCGTATTGTTTTCCTGACCTAGACTATGCCCCTGTCTTGGACTGTGCAGCTGTTTTGTTCACTTTACTGTGTATATGCTAGCTAACACTGTGTTTTGAGCTGCTACAGATTTACACGGTCCCGACAACTACTCCAGTGCACGTTCGCAACCGCAGAATGAAGGAAAGCAAGTCTTATTTTAAGGTGATACCGACAGAAATGGAGTATTACAACAGGACGTACGTATGCACGCACAGGACGTATGTATGCACGCACTACGGAGCACCGATGGCAAGTTGTACGTCCTAACCAGCGCTCAAGACGAACAGGCTGCAAAGCTCAGGTGAGTGAAATCGTTATTAAATTTGTATCCAGGTTAACGCTAAACTCTTGTTCTTCTAGATCAATGCATGTGTTGGCAAAATTGGGACATCCTGGCAAGTTGTCGTCACGCAGCAAAAAACCTCCACAATCACGACGTCTGTCACGACACCTACCAGACCTATCACGAAGCTCGTCAGATAGTATGCTCGCCACGGTACACACGCTGGAACGAGCTGGAGCCAGCCGGAAACGGATCTTGGAATATATTTCCGAGAACACAAGTGTCGAGCC
>NBNE01001465.1:0-12449 GCA_002215365.1 Phytophthora megakarya | reverse complement strand
GTGCATGAGGTTGTTCAGTGTGTCTTCCGAGAATTGTCCGTTCTCGACGATACCTGGAGGTAACTGGGGTAAAACCACGGGAGATCGACCTTCTGCAAAGATGTTGGTGCTACTGGTGCTGTTTCCAGCAGCGGTAGCTGTAGCTTCTCGTCCATCGGTTGATAGAGAGGTGCTCAATAACGAAAGCAGGGCTTCCATGACGTCGTCTGACATGGTCTCCTTCCCTGGCATTAAAAAACTATCCGTCAATGGCGAGGGTTCCACTCCGTGCATGAAATCACCCAGCGATTCGCCTTCTTGTGCGAACAGTGGATTCCCCACTAATGTTGCAGCGTCCACAGTCGCGTGCTTAAACTCTGGCTCCGGTTCGTTCGGTATCGCTCGATGCACCTCACTGTTACTACTGTTCTTCACTGCCTTGGCGTCGTTTGCAGTGGCAATTGCATTTGCAGTGGGTTCAGGTTGTTTGCGCTTCCTCCGAGGTGGTCTCTTCCTGGGGAGAGGAGTGTGTACGATGTGGTTGAGCTCTTCGGGGCAACCACGTCGGAAGAACGGATGACGGTACCGCTCCTGCCCCTGCTCGCCGGCTACTAACACGAAGCTGTGCTCCTTTAACTGCTGACGGAACGCACTCAATCGTCCACGGAAGTAGCGAGGCAGCACTTGAGTCTCCAGTGCGTCAGTGTCGAGCATCACGAAGGACGCGCCGTCTGCGTCCCACGCAATGACCGAAGCGCTTTCCTGGTCCAGGATGCGATACAATTTGCGTATGAAGCCAGTGGCGATCGCAGGTAGTGCGGGTGCTTGCATATTGTTGCTGTGGTACCCAAGCAACAGCACTTGCGTCCGACTCAGCAAATTGCAGAATGAGGCGGACTGAGGTGTGGAACCAGGGTCCTCTATTCGGAGTAAAAGAGCTCGTCAGTAGACTTGATTACAGTATGAACATGCGGTATTTGAAACGTTTCGATTGTCCCGCCAAAACAACTCTATGTGAGGCAGGTTGGCGCAACTTTGATGAATATGAGGTGCATATTGACTGTGTTCCTCTTTAGGAATCGATGCTGGAACAAACGTCTTCAACGCCACATCTTCAATGAACGTCATGTTGTCGTTTCATTTTAGCACCAAAGGAACTTTCTCTTGGCTGGTTCTCACATGCCACAAGCTTTTGCCACTTCACTTCTTCCTAGCAAACGATCTACATGATATTGCACGCTTTCGACTTAATGGTAGCGAGCATATCGTCTCCGAAGTGTTTTTCCTGCACCACACGCGTTGGTCTTTTGCCACCGTGCAAGGTCAGAATGGAGTCTTGCGTCTCCAGCAGCGACTTCCGTTGAGGTTTGTATTTCGCAATCGGAGACTTGACACCTTCGACCGACGCGTTTGGTTTCGATACGAAAGGTTTGTCAACAGTACTAAGTGGAGAAAGGTTGTGGCTGTCAGATTCATGAAGGAGTGGAGGCACTTGCACTTGATGCCGTCGGGTTGGTGACAATGGAGTGGATGGTGCTTCGAATGTTTGAGTTGGGCTGGTTGGTTCTTCTACGGGTCCATCATCGGTTGGGATACACGCGTCCAGTACCTTTGCAAGCGACGACATGCGCGTGAAAGCGCTATTGATGTCCTCAATCTCGTCTATCGACTTGTTGCGCTGCAACCTCTTTGGAGACCATGGCGGTGTTGGCACACCTGCAATGGTACACCTTCTAGTTGGAGACGACTGCACTGTAGCTGGAGGTACGTTTGAAGGTGCGTTCGATGTTGAAAGTGGTGAAACAGTGTCTGGGAGATCGGGTTGCGTGTTCTCTTGATCCAAGCTCGAAGAGTAGCGTTGCGTTGGCAACAATGTGGACCGATTTCCACGTAGAGGAGATACCCTAAGCGAAACGCGGCGTATTTGTGTCGGACTGCTCGATCTCCTTCTCACCATTGATTCACCCAATGTTTCTTCGCTATCACCGGAAGAAGCCCGTCGTGGGAAAGTTGCGGGTGGTGTGACTGGGGCAGCTACCGGTGTGAGGTTCATATCGAGTGCCGGGAGCTTCGCATTTTGAAAAGGCAGTAGCTCGTCGTTGAGCTCATTGATCGCTGAAGACTTTTGTTTTGTATTCCCCGTTGCTTCATTTCCGTTGATCCCTGGTGGTGGCAATACGCCTGACGATGAAGTATTTACCGTTCGAGTGGACCTTGAGTTCCAAAGGGAGATTTCCCGTGGTCGTGTGGTAGCTAGGGGCATACTTGGTGTCGCACTCACTTGAGAAATCTTCTTACTTTCAACAACTTCGATTATCCCGTCAACCGGTATTCCAAAGCAATCTAGTGATGAATCGGTACGGCCCCCGTCACCACTTGGCAACCTAAATGACTTGCGTGTTGTTATCAGTGTTCGAAATGACCTCGTTTTCTTTCGCGAAAGCCTTCCCAGCGGAAAGCTGCTTTCGTCAGTCTTGCTCGAGGATTCTTCTTCATGCTGAACTGGTAGCTCTGCACCGGATTCTGTGTATGAACGTGACTCTCTCCTCTTTTTCCTGTCAGGGCTTGTTGGTTCAGTCTTGCTCGAGGATTCTTCTTCATGCTGAACTGGTAGCTCTGCATCGGATTCTGTGTATGAACGTGACTCTTTCCTCTTTTTCCTGTCAGGGCTTGTTGGCTCCGACGTGCTCTCTCCTTCTTCGATCGATGTTGTGTGTAGAAACCCCCGAAATGATGCTGAAGAAGCCGACTTGCGCTTTGTCAATGTTTGAACGTTGGGTGAGTTTTCAATTTCTGTCTTGGTTGAAGAATTCGTTGGAGCCTTGTCACCATTTGAGACTATCAACGAACTTTCGCCCTGTTCTTTTGAAGTGATTCCGGCTGCTCTTGTATTATCCGTTCTCTGGTTCACATTGGTAAATAGCGATCGAACAGAATTTGAGTTGAGTTTCGACATGCTTCGTCGCAAAGTCCCGTGGAGGTTAGCATTGGTCTTGCTTGGGTAACTCTCAGGAGTTGATGCAGTATATGCCAACCCTTCGAGAACTAGGGAGTTTGATCCAAGTTGGTTTTTACCAAGCGAAGCTGTAAGTGATCCAACTGTCTGGCTGATTGATTCTACAATACGACTCGACCGTGTTTGTTGCCGATCGGGCAGTATGTAAGATAATTCACTTGGAGCCATCTCCATCGACTTTGATCCGGTCTGTCCATCATCGATTAATTCAGCTGAAGGAACAGGAACGTATTTTGATACGGATACTGCATCAATACGGGAACTACCAGTGTTAGCAAGCATCTTACGAACGTTGTTTAGTCGCGAAGACATCTTCATTTTGAGTTTCATCACGAGAATGAAGCTGTTGACAGGCGTGAAAGCAGCTTCAATATCGTGTTGAGTGAGCATCATCTTCATACTCAACGGTTTCTCCACTATTTCGCCACGCGATTTCAGAATCCACGGGTGTGTCTTAAGTTGCTGCACTGTGATGCGAAGTTGAGGATCTTTCTCCATAAGCAGAGTGAGCATCTCTGTCCATTCATGATCTAGATTGGATGGCAATATTAGTAGGTCCTCTCGAATTGAAGTCATAATGTCACTCAATGAGGTCACACCACTTCCAAAAGGGAGGGTTCCAACAAGTAGAATGAACATGGTCACTCCCAATGCCCAAACATCCACTTGATAAGGATCATATTTATCTCCTGTCGTGCATTCCGGTGCAAGGAAATGATACGTGCCTTCAGTACTCCGGAGTTTTAGATCACCTGCTCTCGCTGAAGGTTCATCTTCATTCATATATGCAACACCAAAGTCGGCGAGTTTGTACTGATTGCCCGAGATAAGGATGTTCTCAGGTTTGATATCGCGGTGGCAAATATGGTGGTGGTGTACTGGCCAACAAAAACAACAATTCACGTTAAATCCCATACCAATGGCTAGAGCTAAATGACGTACAGAAGTCAAGTGCTGCAACGACATCGCGCAAGCACTCGCGCGCAGTATCCTTGGATATTAGCCCTGTCGGTGTGTTTCGCGCCAGGTAGCGGAATTCTTTGTCGTCCCAATACATAATTTGTCCTCCACGAATGAGTTCAAGTACGAGAAAGAGCTTATCGTCAGCAGGACTGTCGATCACCTCGTACAACTTTACCAAATTGGGATGGGCTAGCTTTTTCATGATAGCCACTTCCTGTTGAACTTTCTAGAAAAATATTATGTTAGCGCATTGGAACGTCATGTATCACTCGCAAACGAATTGTACCTGAAAAGCGTTTGAGAGTACGAGCTTTCCGTCAACGCGTTTGTACTCACGCTTCCGCTTCAGAATGGACTTATTGATGATCTTGAGTGCCTGAATACCAGAAATGGTTAGTTCTGGTAGATGAAACCTGCAATGCAATCCATTACACTTACAAACTCACTCCCCGAGCCGTCTTGGCATAGATATACTTTCGAAAATGTGCCCTCGCCGAGCATGTCCATGATCTTGTAATTGTTCACATAGCTAGTAGTCCCAGCTTCATTCACCTGTACGTCGGCTTTGTCCGTCTCGATGACATCCATGACACCTTGAAGAGTTGAACACTCAATTGCAGTCAATGCAAGAAACGCCTTTGTCGGTCTAAATTCAACAGTCCTCCGTTATCAAGTGCGTACTCTCCTATCCTTAGCATGCTAATCCTGGTTTCAAGAAAGCATGGTCTTCAAAAGCAAAGTATTATTCTACATTACGTTACAATACTAACCACAGCTTTACGCTTGAATGCACGTTGCGCCGAATTTGGGTTTGAGTTTCGAGTCGATGTAGTCGTTGGCCACGGACAACAACTGGTCGCTGATGTTAGAAGTGAACGAGTCGTATGCGTCGCCTTTCTTGTTGATCTCGTCGGCTGAGAAGTCTGCTAGTGCATCCGTAATCGCCGAGATGATCGGACCTGAGCTGTGGAAGCTGAAATCCGAATCGACAATGGAGTCGAAGTCAAGCTTTACCGTCTGAACTGCGGCACTGTTGAAGCGTAACAGGAGCGAATCCATGATGGTGTCGTATTTGCCGTCAACACCCGCCACTTCGACCGTTGTGATCGTGAAATCTTCGCAATCAGTTGCCCCAGTAGCACAACCGAGCATATCCGCCTGCACATTTGCTGCCAACGAAGGCTTGTCAAGTGTGAGAGAGACATCAACAGAGATTGAAGTGTCAATCTCCTTCAGCGTCAGACTAACGGTTGCATCAATCGAGACCTCACCAGTGCAATTAGCACCAAAGTCGACACAGTTCGACGACGACGCATTGATGTGCTGGGGTTGAATGCTCGAAAGTCCGGTCACATTTAAGCGATCGAGCGTGGGAACGAACGTGAGGCCCTGACCCAGAATCGAGTACTTGAATTCACCGAGGTTGATGTTTTGCAGTACTAGCGGATCGTAATCCTTAACGAGAGTGGACAGCAACGTCGACTGGGTTGCAACATCGACTGCATTGTTCAGCAGGAGAAACTGCGTTTCTTGAGTGGTGAAGTCGACCGAAGAGCAGCTTTCGTTGACGGACGCTCCCGTGATTGCAGCATTGGTCGAACCAAACACTGCAGTGAGCGCAGCAACAGTGAATGAGATCGTCTTGATCATAGTGAGGTGGTCAAGTTGGAACTTGGAATGTCGAAGTGAATTGAAAAGTGATCGATCACCTGCATCAGTTTCGAATTCAAAGGGACATTTCGCTAGCGGAAGGAGACAACCACGAAGTCGCAGCTCCTTACTCCATCGGGTTTCTTCAGCGCCAACTGACCCAGGTGAACTGAGACGAGAATGGTCATCTAAGTGGATCGCAAAGTGGACGCCACCACAAGATCGGAAGGCTGTTGCGTAGCAGGTGGGGTAGTCGACATGGTCTATCCATGAATCACACCTGGTCAAACGTAACCATACTCAGTGACAAGTTATCTGCTGTGGGCGACGCGAAAATGTGGCAGCAGCATGAGATAGCTCATTTCCAGCTGCAATCACAGATGCAGTTGTTTCGGTGGAGACACCACCAAATAGTTGTTGGCAACAGATCTACATTGGGCACTCGTGGGATGTGGCCGTCAAGAATGTAGAACTTCACCGAATCGAGCGGTGAAGATGCTTGAGTCAAGCATTGCAGTTTCGCGTCGTCGTGGGCCAAGGACAGGGCGACGAGCTGCCGGGCAAGATCGTCTCCACGTTGCAGGTTCGTCTCCAATCTAGAGATCGAAAATGCAGATATCGTTGTCATTTCAAGCTCTAAACGTGCCCCACGGACGTGAATCCGGTATATTAGCTCGTCATTCCAGTGTGTAATAGTGTAAGGACACTTTTAATGAGTGGTAAAACGCTCATACCCACAGTTTTAGCAAAAGTAAAAACGAATCTTAGTAGGGTTCGGTTTGTTTGCGTTGCTTGAAGCGTGTCGCTCTTCACGCAACATACGCCTCGTTTTCAGCAACTTCACTTGGTCCTGGTGCAGTCCATACAAACCGCAAGAGAGTGGTATCAAAACTTGCAAACGTGCAACTTAACACTCGGAAGAAAGCGGAGTGCGCACTCATCGTGTCCTGGAGCTCTTCCGCGCGCCTTATCTGCGTCTGTAGGTGTCCGTAGCCGTCCTCCCGTGGCTCATCTCGTGCGCCTAGTCTTCCTCTTTCTGTCTGTGTCAGCATCGTGCTCTCCAGACCCATATTGAGCTGCTCCTCAGCGTATGAACCGCAGCGCGCTGGACCTGCATCGAGTGGCCTCCGACGCGGTCAAGCGAGACATGGAGCGCAGCGCCAGCTCGTCTCCCGCCACCGACTCGGGCCGCGGCGGCCAGTTGAGCTTCAGCACCTTCCTCATGGACGAAGTGGCGTCCCCCGTGCGGCTCCAAAGGGTTTCCAGGCGCCCACCGCCTCCGCTGCCACCGCTACGCGCCCAAGGCGCTGCCAGAGCTGACCACGTGCCTCCGAGACGACGCAACCCGCCACCCGACGCCTCCAGACGTCGAGGAGAGTCGGACGGAGACATTCCCGTGCTGGAAGCGGCCAGAGACAGCAGCGGCTTCCGTCTGGACGGAGCAGACCAGAGAGAAGTCCGTTTGAACAGTGACGACGAAGAAACGGAAGCCAGAGTGGTGGTAGGCGAGTACGATGCAGAGGAAGACGACTTTGTGCCGGTGTTGCAGACAGCAGAAGACGCTCTACGCGCACACAGATCTATGGGCAGTAAGAAGTTCTCGTGGAGAGTATCGGCCAGAAGAGGAGTGCCGATGGGTAGGACTGTGCGGGTGCCCGATCAGGAAACGTTGCTAAGGATGTCCACGAGGAGCACAGAGCTGTCGTCGAGCTACTCCAGCAACTCGCTGGGATCGAGGAGAAACTCTTCTTCGATGAGGATTGACAAGGAAATTGTGCGCAGTGGTTGGCTCTACAAACAGGCGAACGTCATGTACGTACAACAGAGACGTTATGTTGGAGCTCGATTAACGATGATTGGATTGTGATAGGAAAACATGGAAGCCGCGCTATTTTGTGTTGATCAAGAGGACAAATCTAGCTACAGGGGAATTCTGGGCGTCACTGCAATACTATAAAGGCAGCAATTTTGGCAAGTTGCGTGGAGAGATGCATTTACATGATGGCCTGCTGTCGGTGCGCTTTCTGGAACCAGATGAGACCAAAAGACCATTTTGTTTTGAAGTTGCTGGCGAAGACTTTTCATTTGTGTGTTCGGGATCGAACGATGACGACGCAAGTGCCTGGGTTTGTCTGTTGCAGAGTTTGTCGGGTGGCGGTAGCAGCACTATTCCACCTTCAGCAGGATTACTCGGAACGGCAGCAGCCAGCAGCTTTCTACAAACTTCAGATGGATCAAACGGTAATCGGGTTCGTACCAGTACCATCGACGCTCGCACCATCCGAATTGTAGCAGAACTGCGACGGGTCCTTCACACGAGCAAATCTCCCGAGTTAGCCAAGTTTAAGGGATTTATAGACTCTTACGAGTCCCGGAGTTCAGGTGCGCTTCGCCAATTTCGCGAATTTCACGCTACGATTACAGAATCGATTGTACAGGATCATGGCACTCGGATTTTGGCCGCTCTGAAGGACAAAGGAAACGAAGACGTCAACGGCACGAGCGCGGAAAAGAAGCATAACGTGTTACCGATATCACCCGCTATATTGCGTTCAGCTGTCTCTCGTCATGTCGAGGAGGTACTTTTCGGACCTCTACAGGACAAGATTAATACGTTTCTGCGTCGTGTGTATCACGAAGAAGAGTCTTCAATTAACCGTAAGGTACGATGGTTGCAAGGAAAGGATCAGATGTACTTCAACATCCCAGTGGATCAGGTATCGTGGAAGGAATGGCGGAAGGCCTCAAGAATTCTAGCACAAATTGCCCAAGTGCAACTTCCGGCAGCAAAGTACGACGTGCTTACGAGTACGATCAAAGAAATCCAGTCAACTTACGCAGAGGAACACGACACGATAGCTGAGCTGGATGCCCTCGAGACTGACGATATTATACCAATTTTCACCTACGTCCTGTCAAATAGTGGTCTGGAGAACTTAATTTCACTCAAGACTTTGCTGACGGAGCTAAATGGGTCGTGGGCTGTTGGCAAATGTACTGATGACGAAACATCCCTGAGCATCTTGACGCATGCGGTAGACTTTATCAGCAACGTGAGTATCCCAGCTGTCTTGGAGGATATATTCAAGGACCAAATTACACTGTCCATCGACGGAGATTGGCGACGAGTGTTGGAGTTTGAGGTGGAGCCGACGTACCGCTATGGCGCCATTGTGGAACATATTTCACCCCATGGATACTCGGCTGTAGGAAACATTATCACCCGTGGATACGTGCTGGTGACCGTAAATGGGCAAAATGTGGTTTTGTGGCCGTTCCAAGATATTATGACTCTACTTCTCGAATCAGCGTCGCCACACCGACTGGCATTCATTCCCGGAAGCAGTTACTTCAAGATTTTGACATCTAACAAGGCGCTTTGGAATGTTGCGTTGATGCATGCATGTCAGCGTGGTGATGTTTTCAGTGTACAGATGCTGCTTGCAAACGGTGCGGATGTGAATTACGTTGCACACGAGTGTGGGAGCAATACGCCGCTCCATGTTGCAGTAAGCGCACTCCATTTTAATGTTGTTTCTTACATGCTACAACATGGTGCAAAAGTAAAGACTATTGGTGAATGTGGTCGCAGCGCGATGCATATGGTTGGATCTCCTTGTGTGATGCCTGCAACGATGAGTACACCAAGCGACATGACAAAAGCAGCTAATGGAGCGTCGGCTTCGTTGACTGACTCGGACAAGGCCGTTTTAGTAGTGAAGAAGCTGCTTGCCCATGGAGCTCCTGTCAACACTGTAGACATCTACGGCAACACCCCAGTTATGCTATTGGCAGAGAGGGGCTATCTTGGTGGAATCGACGCAATTATGGAAGCTGACAGCAATATCGACCTGAACGCGCGGAACTGGCAGCGTGGCATGAGTGCCCTCGCGTTAGCAGCGAAGAGTGGCCGGGAAAATGTTGTGGAAGGATTGCTAGATTATGGTGCCCAAGTTGACATTCGCACACTACACGGTGAAACACCACTGCACTTTGCTGCGGCTAGCGCAAGCCAGCGTGTATGTCAGTTTCTTGTGGAGAAAGGATGCGATGTTGATGTGCGCACAAGCGAAGGACTGACGCCGCTGATGATAGCAGTGGCGAAAGACCACGGAATGGCTATGGAAAAAATTGCTGCATTGTCGCCGTCCGTGCCGTCTCTGATAGGTGATAGCCACCACAATGATCGTCATCATCAGAAGACTACGGTTGATTTGCGCAGCAGTATTCACGTAAACAACTCTTCAGTCATTTCAACAATGAACTATTTAGTGCAGAGTGGGGCAGACATGTCGGCAGTTTGCGAAGTATTCCGCACACCTCTGCATTACGCAGCTTTATACGGTTGTGATGAGTTTTTCGCGTGTCTTTTGGCAAAAATGGGCGATGATGCGAATGCCGAACGGCGTGACTTGTATGGACAATCGGGGGTGTTTATGGCGGAAGCTAGTCGTTCTTCACATGCTCTAACTAATGACATCGAGTCTAATGGTGATTGTTCAAGTATCGTTGATGATTACGTTGAAATTGGCGACAATGTGGATGATGACTCCGATGACGACGATGATGAAGACATTGACGAGGTGGAACAAGCTGACATCCCAATGTCCTTGACAGGACGCAAGGATATTACGGGAAAGAGTTTGAGCATCAAAGATCTTGTGACAGAAGAGAACGATGGAGTAGAGGAAATCATTGCGGGAACATTTGATGCTATTGCCAATCTTTTGCTACGCTTTGAGAACTATCGGCTTGAAGAGTTAACTGCACTTATTTGGTCTTGTGGATATGCTTCCAACGGAGGTGGAGATAGTTATCGTGAAATGGTAGACATTCTACGAAATCTGTGGAAGCGGTATTCAGTTGGGACAGAATCAGGGTTCTATGTACGGCGCATGGTGCTGAGTGCATTGAATAAGCTGGTGGAGATTTTGAAGCACAGCGTGGAGTGCAATATGGACGTATGCAATTATGTCGCCGAGTTGTACACAGAACTGGTTCCTTTACAGGATGAACTGACAAAGCAAGACCCACAATGCGCACAATGGATAAGTGCATCACTATTGCCTGAGTTTGCAGATGCTTGTCAATCAAACCGCATGCAAGAGTTCCAGGTGTTGTCATTCTGCGAAGGTGACTACACATCGCTGAAGCAATTCATCTGCACTGCGAAGCAAGCAAATCCAAATCTGGAGTTTTTGGATGATGATTTATTCGCCGCTGCGACGGGTATGGAAATTATCACTGAAGCTATGCGTCGCCGGATGTCTCTTGCTGGGGTATGGAAGACGGGGGAGGAGAAGAAATCGTTTGTTGTCAAGCCAGAAGAAGCCCTCGATACGTTGTCGGAAGGGCGTTCCACAACTATCACACCCTGGCAACCCAGAGGTGTGAATGTGGGGCGTACGTACCCATCCGACCAACGGATGTCTAGACTTTGGTACGTAGACACATGTACAGCTTTGGTCGTAATGTTTCGTTTAACTGAACCATTGCTGTTTGGCACAGGATCTTGGATTTGGACCCAAGCATTATCGCGCAGCAGATCACTCTAATGCAACATTATCTTTTTAGCAAGATCAAAGGTAATTCCTGAACGGTTTAACCTTACGCTAACGAAATTGCTGAACCTGACTGAATATTGTGTTTTAGTGTCCGAAGTGTTGGCATCTAAGCGCAATGCTGAGAAGACACCGGGGTACCAGCGACTCCGGTTGCTGCACAACCACATTTCCATTTGGGTGGTTAGCCAGATTCTGATGCGAGGTGATGTGGACCAACGTGCAGAGATCCTGGCCTATTTCATTCGGGTTGCAGGTGTACTGCTGTCTCCTCTGCAAAATCTGGATGGATTCATGGCGGTCATGAATGCTGCCAACGATTCTTCAATATTCCGGCTGAAGAAAACGTGGGGGCGGCTTCCACCTCAAGCTCGAGATTTATGGCAGGAATTGGTGCCACTCACAGAAAAGGGTGCTCGTCCTCTCAACAAGTTCACGAAAGAAGCAACTCCTCCGCTGATTCCATACATGGGCGTTGTAATTCAAAACGTGATCGCACTTCAGGAGTATCCAGATCGCGTGGAGGGAGACCTCATCAACTTCAAGAAAATCCGATCCATCGGATATCTCATTCATCGAATATTGTCATTCCAAAAGACACCATATTTGTTGCCGACGGACAAGCGAGTGCTGGTAAGTTCATTTTTATTTGCTTGTGTTGCTGTTTTGGCTAATTTCGGGGATCTGCATTGCCTTTCAGGAACACATTTGTTCAAATGTTCCGTACATGGACGGCGACTCTTGTTTTTGTTGCCGACGGACAAGCGAGTGCTGGTAAGTTCATTTTTATTTGCTTATTGTGTTGCTGTTTTGGCTAATTTCGAGGATCTGTACTGCCTTTCAGGAACACATTTGTTCAAATGTTCCGTACATGGATGGCGACTCTTGTTTCGCACGTTCACTAAAGATCGAACCGCGCGTCGCGGACTCAGCACCCGAGACTTCATGATAGATAAAGGGAATATTGGCGCTGACCAACGAAGCCAGTGCCAAACCGCTCCGTTTCCGTTGTTGTTTCGATTATGAGACCCATGCCGCGGTTTGATGACATTGTAGTCAGTGGAAAGCTTGGCAAAGGACCTGATCAAAGACGCCGAGTCTGAACGTAATAAACTATGAGTGTAACTAGTGCATCCTCAGAATTTGAATTGTAGCTGACATCGATCGCTCTGTAAGTGCTACACGCTTGTCTAAGCCATCGAACCTCCCTGCTTTCCCTGGTGTTCACCCAAATGCTTCCAGAACATGAACATCGCCAACGGGTAGTGCAGCATCGCCAC
>NBNE01001464.1:0-12450 GCA_002215365.1 Phytophthora megakarya | reverse complement strand
CACTACTTCTAGCTAATTTTACAGTGGTGACAATGGTCTTGTACTTCGAAGTACTTGTTATTATCGAAGAAAGAATTGCTGTAGTATCCATGAATCTGGTAGTCAGGCTAGCGGAGATGCCCAAAAAGTGTTTGATAATATTACGTTCCTCGATAATTGGAGCCAAAGAGATCAAAGTGTAGCTGTCTTAAATCGACTCTCATAACGCTTACAGATTTTGCTGTTTCACGATGCAAGCGGATGGTGAAATGGTCCTAGCTCACGTGCGATCTTACTGGTTGACTTACTGGTTTGCATTGCTGGTGCTCGGAAATTAGTTGGTGTTACTTGAGTCCAGCTTGAATTCGAGCATCACGAATCGACATGCAGTCGAGCTCAAATTCAGGCCAATGGTCGAAGATAATCGTGTCGAAATGTGGTTGTTGGCCTTCGTTGTAGATCTACACTCGATCACGTCTGGTGTCGACCACTAGGCCTTCGCGAGTGCCGCAGGCGATGAACGTCGAGACCTGACGTTGAAGGTTTTCAATCTTGTCCGTAGGAGACATCAACTGAATAACAACGGCAGGGATGCATGGAGCGTATCCCTTGTCCTTGTCTTGATCGGATAAGCGAGATCACGTCTTGCTGTCAATGGACGAAGTATCGGGAATGTACTGACGCCGAAGTTTATGCTCACGGCTGGCACTTGGTTGATAGCACTGGTATCCTCCTATTCGACAGCTTCCAACAAACACACCAGCTCCTGGATGCTGGATCTTCCAACCGCCTCGATCTTCCTCACAATTGGATCCACCCCCGATTGCCAGCTCGGGCACAATAATAAGGAAATCGTACTCGAGAAGGAACCGCTCTTCTGTCACTTCATTCAAATCTGGTGGAGGAATAAGATGGTACCGACCCGGAGTTGAGGGTACGTATGTGCTGTCCGGGATCTTGATTTTGCCAATATTCTTCATATCCAACCTTCTTGTCAAGCTACGAGATGAATTGATTCAGCACGTAGTGGTAGCGTTAATATTTTGGTGGATCCGATTCACACCAACCACTCCACGTTCCGTACGATAAATAGAGGTGCAATTTTATGATTCAGCTGTAGATGGTTTGTTACTCGGAGAATTAAATACTTCTGAAGCCGATGCTGTTGAAGCAAGTAGCTTCTTTTTAGTTGCTGCTGCTCGTTTGAAAAATTTGGCGTCTTTTTCAGCTGCATATCGTCGTTGTTCGTCGATAAACTGTTGTTCCTGCTGAAGTTTGAGAATCTCTCTCCTCTCCTTTTCGATTAACCAGTTCTGTAGTTTTGTTTGCTTTTCGATAGCCTTCCTTGACAATTCAAGTTCCTTCTCCACAGTCATTGCTGGTGTTGCCTGCATGTCATTTTTCCAGTTTTCTGCATCCCCATTCGTATCAATGCTGGATGAACGACTGCGTACTCGATACGCGATATCCATAGGAGCTGCTGGTTTAGTCGCTATTGATCCTTGGGATGGCATTAATAATGAGCCAAATGATCTGAGCTTTATAGCTATGAGAAGAAAATGCTAGGTTTAGATGCAAAGTTTGATTCCAATCAAAGTGATCTGTTACGTACGAGGACGAGGCTTGGCAGTGTTACCACCGTTGAGTACGCTGGTACCGGTCGATAATGGGGAGCTACATACCGCCAGGGGTGGGTAGTTGGTAGGAATACCTCGAAATCCTTGAAAAAGACGCGTATGAATCGTTTTGAGCTCTTCTTCCTCTATTTCGAACCGAAAGAATCGATCTGAGGCATCTTTCAGTTGGCAAATTGTGCTCTCCAAATGCTTCACAACGATTATCAGTAACCTGTTTCAGATACACCGAGAAATACTTAAGATACCTGTTTAGCCTGTAAAATCTGCGGATCCATAGCATTCATTGGTACTGAATTCCCTCCAGATGACTGTTGCAGTCGAAGTTTTTCCAGTTCTTTTAGTTGTTTCTCGTTTTGATGTTTAAGCTCCGTGTTTTCGTGAACCAAACGAACTACTCTTGTTTTTAGTTCCTCAGAAACTCGGTCACCATTTTCTTCGGGGGTATCGCTGTTATTGTCACTCCTGCCGTCGCCATCGATGTTTTTATTGCTTGAGCTACTGGGGACTCGAAGTAATCGAACAACTTCTCGCAATTGTTCAAGCTCTTCTTGCAGTTTTTCAACGTAAGCTGGGTCAATCTCTCGTTGCTCATTAACTCGTACCATAACCATAACTTTCTTTGCTCGATCTGCAAACTTGAGCGTTGAAATGGATTCTTCAACACAATCCAGTGACGGTGACAGTGTTGCAATGATTTTAGTTTTCGTATTGCCACCCAAACTATCCTGGAGCAGCCTAGTCAATTTGGAGTCGCGGTACGGAACATGACCTGTGGCTACTGTAGATTTGGTAGATAGAGCAGCGATGCATCTTCCCAGAGTATGCAAACTCAAGTTGATATTTGTCATTTCGGAGATGTGGTGCTCTTTCATTTCGGCTCCCATATTCCACTTTTCGGACCCAGCGAGATCAACAAGATTGAATTTAGACTTCAGAAGTGTACCATCCTTCCGTCTTTGCTCGAGCAGGAGTTGGAACACACTGTGACTACGACTACTCACCTGGTTCATGTGAGTTGAGCGCACAGCCCGATTCTGCTCACCACACTGCAGCAACTGCAGGCAATCACTAACACCCCGTACTGCGTACTCTGACAGCCCCTCAACATAGATCCCATTCTTGCGGTCTTCATGAATATCCAATGGCGTATTCATCTGAGTGTCGCGCAACAGGTCAAATATCTGCTCATTGTAAATTTGCACGAAAGAGCAAAATACTGTTGCTTGTGCATCGGTCTCCATTTGCACTGTGGCAGCAAATATCTCTTTGATCGCTCGAGGAATGATACCTGCCTGACTATTTTGAAGCCCTGGCCTGTACCGAGACAGATCCGTCTCAGCACCGAACATCGTAAAAGACTTACCACTTCCCGTTTGACCGTAAGCAAATAATGTAGAGTTGAAACCCTGGAGAAATGACTGCGTACATTCATGCACCCGGTCGTACACTTGCTCTTGAGAGAATGTATGATCAAATACTGCATCGTATGCGCATTTTACCGTTGATTCGGATGTACGGACTTCGATTGTCTGTCATGGCAAACAGCGAATTAATTAATCTTGATTTTGAAGCTTTACGTCGTCAAACAAACCTGATGATCAGTAGCACGGATCGAGTGGACACCACCGCACCGTTCTTGAGTAGTTTCACGTTCAATCAACGGGCGAATGCGTATGAAAACTTGAATGTTTTCCGAGGTACCGCCCCGTCGAACCGATGGTGCATCAGCTTTTGACTCTAGAACTGTAGAAATCGTCTCCGACATGGAATTCTTGCTGGTCATTGTGGTGTCTCCTTTGCGTTTAGTTTGTTTCTCCCGCTTGGCTGAACTGCCTCGACTAGACTTGACAGGTACCGGTACTGGTATTTCTTCACTGTTGACGAGCTGGCAAAAGTGCGGCACTCGCGAATCGGCCCACGACTGGCCACACGGGCACGTGGAAGACGTTAATGTTCGTAGGTCCGGAATGGTCCTTGGACTCTGCTCAAACAAATAACGATAAAGTGGCAATAGCTAATTTTACCGTTGCATGTTGAACATGTAGCCATCTTGAAAGTTGCCTTTATGTGGTCCACACTTCTTGTTACCACAAGTTGACTGGTTCACACCTCAAGTCGCCAAAGATGACCGAGGTCTCTAGTGCCGCCGCGCTGTCGCTCGTGCGGTGGCAGCACACGCGTCGCGGCTACGATGGCGACGCCGATCTATTGCAAACTGGCTTCGATTTGTTGCAGCCCGACGCTGACGGCCAATTCGGTTCGCAGAGTGCGCTACGTCGCATCGAACTCGCCTTCAACCTGCCATGGCAACGACGCGTCGCGGCTACGATGGCGACGCCGATCTATTGCAAACTGGCTTCGCTTTGTTGCAGCCCGACGCTGATGGCCAATTCGGTCCGCAGAGTGCGCTACGTCGCATCGAACTCGCCTTCAACCTGCCGTGGCAACGTATTGCATCGGAAGTTCTGCAGTTCGCCGTGTTTCTGGTCACAAAGGCCAAACGTGACGACACGCGGCCGCAACAGACACAGAAGGCGCTGCGGCTGCTGCAACTGGCGCTCAACGCCTTCGCTGTGCAAGACGACGCGCAACTCGCGACGTTGCCGCTGAATTCGTGCAATTTGCTGCTTGCGGCTCTGGCGGAGACGCTGGAGAAGATCCAAGAGGACGAACAGACTCTTCAGACGCTAGGGGATGTCAAGGCGGTGTTTCTATACCTTTTTGGTCTTCCTAGCGAACGTTTGAGCACCTCGACGGCCAGTTTCCACATGTATCGCCCGCCCACCAATGTGTATGCGGATTTCCTGAAGAGAGCACTCACTGCGGTGTTTAAAGCTTTAAAAGAGCAGAAGGAGGAGACACAGCTCTATGTGGACGTGCTGTATGCTGCGTTGTTTGTGTTCCAGGAGCTGCAGAAGACGCAGACAAACAAGAAAAAAGTGTTCTTGGCGATTGCTAAAACGTCGCTGAGGGACATTGTGGCATATCGCCACGCTCTTGTGACGCTGCAGAAACAAAATGTTTCTGGTGTGGAAGCTGTTACGAAGCTGTTGGACCGTGTGGTGGAGGATGCATTGTTCGATGCAGAACATATTCGCCAGTATGATGGAGCGATGGTGCATGCTGCTATCTGGAATAAGGAAAGCAATGAAAAGCAAGAAGAACAGGACGACAAGAAGGCTAAGAAACGACGGAAGGCTGGTGGCGCGAAGGCGTCGGGCTTAGTGTCTTACCAGAAAAATCTGTTTGATGAATTACTGAGTTTACTGTCGGACCGAGAGCTACAGCCAGAGATGAAAGCTTCTGTTGGCGGATTTTTCGAGGTGCTCGTGCGTGGTTTCTCTACTCGCATCCGTAAGGCTGCCAACACGAAAATTGAGGACACCAAGACAGACTTGAAGACCAGTCGCAAGCGCGCGGCCATTGTTATTGCTACCACGTCAACGACGTACTCGCCGTTCAATTTCTGGGCCGAACTGTGCGCCGTGGCGTATTCAGCTTATCAACAAGAGACAGCGAAAAATGATTTCCTTCCCGTGCTGGTGACCCTGTACAATGCATTGTTCCGAGCGTTGTGTGAATGTGACGTGTACCGGGTGACGGAAGATACAGAGGAACGTGAACAGTTTCAGACGATGGAGAAAGTGTTGTCATCTTTTCTGGATGTACTCAATGTTGAGCACGGTAATGATGTTTCTCGAAATATTGTTCGTGCTTCGGAGGAGTGTGAAATTGTATCGAGTGCTGTGCGATGTTCGCCCAATCTTGTAAACTCGTGTCTCGTACCAATTTTCGAGTTGCTAGGAGTGCAAGCAGTGCGAAGTTATCCATCCAATGAATGTGATAGCAAAATTCAGGTGATTGCTGCAGCTAGCAATGCAGTGGTGTCGTTAATTCACGCTTACGATTCCATGCGTCTTCTGGATGCATTTCTGAAGGCTGCTTTTGCGGTACAACATGCTCATGATGGGTTGTACAATCTGTTTGCGCTGCCTTTGTGCGAGGGCACTCTTCGAAAAGCATTCATGGCTCTGCCTCCAGGCCAAATGGATTTGTTGTGGAACTTGCTCGTGGAGCAACTCGTGTTTTTTGCAACAAGCAAAGATACTAGCCAGAATGCACACCGAGTGGCGACTGCGCGCTTGCTCTTCCAGACTTTTATCCAAGAAATTCATGTGGTACCCCAGAACCGTTCGAAAGTGTTGGGGCTTGTTTCTCACACACACGATACGTTACTGTCCACATTTGCAGATGAACTCGGGCAAGTCACTGGATCATTCTCGTCTTATCAGCGAGAACTGTTCTGCATTTTTGGAGAACTGTTGATGTTTGACTCTGTTTTGAACACTTCCATTCGCGAGCAAACGTTTGATCAGATGTTTGCCAAACTTGAAGGCGATCGATTTGGCAAGGTGATGGAACAATTGTTAAGTATTGCTTCATCGAGCACTAAGAAGAAGAGGAAGAATATCAACGACACGAAGTCATCAGAAGTGATCACGAACAACGCAAGTCAGGGACATGGAGCTATCGGTATTGTTAAAGTTTGCGTGTACTGGTTACGTAAAATGGGAGCTTCGAATGGGGTCGTAGGCAACGATGCTAAGGTTTCTCGTAAAGGACGAGAAAAGGTGACGCGTTTAGTTATCGAGTACGTTGTTAGCTGGAATTGCTGGGAAGCAGTGAGCTTTCACCTGCCAGAATTGATGGCAAATGCGAGTAACGAAGAGTGTGGCCACTTTTTCCGCGCGATTTTGAATGGTTATATCGTTAGCTGGAATTGCTGGGAAGCAGTGAGCTTTCACCTGCCAGAATTGTTGGCAAATGCGAGTAACGTAGAGTGTGGCCACTTTTTCCGCGCGATTTTGAATGGTTATATTAACGAATCCGTAATTGGAGAATGTGCGGGTTCTGCCGGACGAACCATTTGTGATGCTGGATTTTATGAAATCACGAGTCTTCGGGAGATCGCAACCAGTTCTCTGACAACAATGGTTCAACAGTATGTGGATGAATTGCATGAGGGATCATTGTCTAGCTTGGAGAGACCCTTGCACTTCTTCAGTTTCTTGTTGAAGTTTCCTGCAAGCTATCTAATTCCTGAAAGATGTGGAGAGCTGTTGGCAACAACTTTGTCTCTCTACAATGCAATCAGTGTGACTGAAGGCATTGCCAACAACAAGGCAGAAGTATGTCGTATTTTATTGGCTTGGATTCGATTGCACTTTAAAGCCATAGGAGTGGAGACCCACAAGTCATTGGAAAGTTGTCCAAAACTCAATGAGCAGCTACGTGATGGAGCGCGATTCATTATGTCTCAGCTTGTGGTTGACGACGCTATTAACGTGCATCTCCTTGCCGAAGTACTGGGCCATTATTCGAGCATTGGCGCTAGTGCGTTTGTTGGCCAATTGTTGAGCAGCGTGCTGAGTAATAAGAATGCAAAAGAAAAGCCTACAGACAAGGTCGAAACAATATTGAAGCGTGCTGTCATCGTGGTGGAGGCGCTGGCTGTATACCAAAGTACTGCCACAGAAGTTTCTAAAGAAGTGACGGACTTTGTCGAGAGTGTTGTTGACGTTGTTACACGCGAGAAAGTGTGCGATGCAACGAGCGATCCATTGACTTTTGCGGTGCTTACTGCCTTTATCAAGTACCAGTCCGTCCAGCACAAACATGCCCGTCAACACAAAGATAACCAGTCGACTGTTAGCGAAGGTCGAGTATTACCATTGCTCACGAAGCATGTCGGACCTGTTTTGGCATCCTCAATGAAACTCGTTGTAGCAAGCTGTGACTCCACTGATGATGTTAAACTTCAAGACGCAGCTTGGTCTTTCTTCGCGAGTTTTTGCGAAGAATACGCTTCATTCCGCGCATTTACAACTCCTCTTGAGACCTATGGATGTATTTTGGCGGTATCGCTTGCACTAGTTTCTCGCGACGTCACCGAATTGAAGCACAAGAAAGTGGATCTAGCTTTGCAAGCGGTGGTAGAAAATGCGAACAAGGATGAATTCCGTTTGTTGCTTTCGACGGTTGTGCAGGAACTCGCAACATCCGAAAGCAAACGGAAGTTAAGTGCATTACGTGCCCTGTGTCTTCTTTTAGGTGGAGACCGCAAACTAAGTGCGCCACGACGACTTCTTTTGAACGAGCGCAAGGAGTCAATCGTTGAGGCATTACTCCAGAACTTCACCGCTCAGTCATTGCACGGCACGGACACAATGGTTGTGCTACGGATCTGGAACTTGAAGGCGTTCGTCTTAGTATTTTGCAAGGCAGAACTTTTCACGTGGAAAACTCATGAACTTCAGCATGTTTTCACGGGCTTTCAACCTCTGGTTGCAGCAGTGTCATACTGGCAAGCTGGATCCAACGTATATAACCCTGAAGAGCTGCATGAGTTGTGGACTCTTTCGTACACTCTATTACTACGAATCGTGCGGAATCATTTCGCATCATTGGTGAACGGCATCCCGCATCTCATTCAGGCAGCAAATGCACTGCTGCAGATGCTAGTGATGACATCAGCAAATACTGACTATTCGAAGTATTGCTCGGAGTGGAGCTCGAACCTGGCGCGTTTATACGGGTACATGAAGGAGCACGACGTCCAACTTCGCAAGCACGTTGTTTATCTTCTGATGACATTCCTTGTCGGTGTGACTCGCGATAAATTAGCTGTGCGTTTTCAACAAAAGCTCCGACCCGGGGTGTTTGCGCTACTTGACGTGTGCTCGCCTTACGAGAAGGAACAACTTTTTGGGGCGTTAGATTCAACTGGCAAATCATTGCTCAAGACTTTAGATACGAACTACAAGCTCACACATCGCTACGTAGGCAAGGTCTAGACTTGCTGGCTGATGGACGCTTAGCAGGTAAGAATTTTGTAAGACTAAACGATGCTGCCTTTGTTAGAGCTAGGCAAGTCCCAGCGACTTTCGCCCGTTTGTTGATTGTAGTAGTACGTGCTGCCGCTTGCTGGATCAACGCATGGAACCCACGGTGATTCCGATGACATTTGTCTCTTTGTTTCTACGAGCTGCGGTCGTGCCATAGGAGTTGGAATTCTATGCACCATTGATGAATTGGTTGTGCCGGCGACACGGCGGCGTAGTCCATGCAGCGAAACCGTTGATGTCGACGATGCTGTTGACGGACGATCACTGTAGTAGTCTCGAGTCGAAAGTCTGTCTATGGTATCTTCATAGTCACTCCAGGTGACAGACTCGCTGGCTACGCTGACATTATTGCGATACATTTTGGCTCGTGCCCTGGCAATTGGCGATGTCGATAGCGATGATCCGATTGAAGATGTTGGTGAGGCCGGCGGACTGGATGAATACCCCGAATACACCGATATAGTACGAGCTCCGATAGCAGCCGCGGCTTCGACCGACTTGAATACTGGTTGGAGCACCTCGTCGTCGCTCTCGCTGTCACTACTTATGAGTGAAGATACATCACCGTCGTTGTTGTTCGGATGTCCGGTTCGATCGGGAGACTTTGGAGTTAATATTTGTAAGTCTCGACGTTGACCGGCTCTGGCTGCAAGTGCGTTGGCCAACGCTACTGCAGCAGAGGATGTTGTCGGATTCCGTGCTTGATTTGTCTTTTTCTCTAAAGGTACCGACGCTGATGGGAGCTATGACACAGGCAAACAATGAGTTGGTTACAACTACTCCTATCAATTTGATAGCGACGAACCTTTTTAGGTGCTAGTGGTGGATGCGTGATGTCTTCAATAGTTGGGGAAGGAGCACGATGAAGGAGGAACTCACCTCTGGATGAATTCGCTGCTGTTTTGTCCGCCTAGAACGAAAGAAAACAGTGAGAACCATGTTGAGACTGGAAACGTTATATGGCACGAGACTGCGTACATGCTGCAGGAAGAGTTTGAGCGCCACGAATAACAAACTTCCGATATGTGCCATGGCCAAAAAGAATGGAGCCCGCAACATGGTCCAATGCACCGTTCCTCCATCGGGGTTAATTGCTGAAGCGCGAAGTCGGGCGTTGAGCCTTGCACCAATCGCTCCTGTGAGCGCGATGAAGCTGGTTGTGTATAACGACGTATTGGCTCGTATTCGCGCAGAAAAGCAGTGACCATGCGCGACACTAGCAGCACCCACGAGACAACAGCACTGACAGGAACAGAGCGAAAGCTGGACGAGTGCAACGAATGAAACACCCAATGCTGCCATAATGGGTAGATACACATACGACGTTGAGAGCGAATTGGACAGGTATGAGCCGTATAGCGCCAGGGTGAGCTGCTCGTTGGTCAGGTGATGATCAACGATTCCACCGAAGATGAAGAACGTGCAGAAGGCGCAGAGTACGAATGCCAACTGATAGACGGCACAAATCTGTCGCCGTGTGAGTTCTAGCAGCAGCACGAAGCCCAGTGCTGCCAGCACTAGCACTGCCCCCAGTAAATCATCGATGATATGGACTCGGCGTTGCCCTTCAGCCGAGTCGAACGTGCTCATGCCAGTCACGGTGGTCAATCAATTTAGTCGAGATCCCAAAGAAAGATGCGGCGACGTGGTGATGGACTCGGCGTTGCCCTTCAGCCGAGTCGAACGTGCTCATGCCAGTCGCGGTGGTCAATCAATTTAGTCGAGATCCCAAAGAAAGAAGCGGCGACGTGGTGTTCCGTTCCAGTTTGTGGTACTCGACTGGGCATAAAGACGGGAAACCTTCCTAATGCACTCGTCCAGTGTGGCTCGGATGTTAAAATAGTGGAGTTTCGAGGACTGCATCATGCCCCATTCGACCAAAGATAGCCGGAAGCGTGGATGACGAAGCCTATTTTCATGATGGTTTCTTCGAGCACTGTTGTAGTGGATCGCCTCATGGTTGTCAATGATCTCAGCAAGTGCAAGTACATGTACATGTCAAATTAGTTACCAACAACAAGTTGCCTGGTCCTGTGAAAGGTCGAGGTGCGACCCTCGATCGATGGATCTGCTGTTGGTGAACTCTTCATTTACTGAAAAGTTACAATGAAGGTTGCAGCGTTGGTGTTCGCACAATTGATGGTGGTATGTGGCGCGACGCATTTCCGCCCAACTGCTCGAGTAGATTTGAGTGAGGACATTGAAGCAGTGGTAACGAACGATCTAGTCACTCCGATCGTCTGTGCGAGCACTGAAGCGACAGCATATCTTGGATTCGAATGTAGTTCTACTTCAAGCTCAGGTTCTACGACTACGGCAACGGTATCCCACACTGCGACCTACAACTTGCACGCGTTAGCAATTGGTGACTGGGGAGTGGATCTTGGTCTTGGTTCGTGCTGCAACGTGTATCGTACGACAGGTACTGGGAATAGCGAGTACTATAAAGATCAACAGGCGCAGCCCAATGTCGCGTACCTGCTGACACTGTCGGCCACGAAATTGCAACCAAAAGCAATTCTCGGGCACGGGTAAGATTTGGTTTTGGCAAATTGAGAGATCTCTTTCACGCTAATGTTGCTTCTATTGTAGCGACAATTTCTATTGGAACGGCTTGGGTTCGGATGATGTGAACTACCGATTTCTAAACTCGTTCGAGACGATGTACTCGGATCCTGCTCTGCTAAATACCAAGTGGCTCAATGTAGCTGGCAATCACGATTTGGGAGGTTCCATGTTCATTTGCGGTAAACGTGACAACCAATTTGTCGAGTGCTCTGGGACTGCTGACCTGCTCAAGCAACTGGACGAGAAATTCACAAGGCAGAGCAAGTATGTAAGTCCGAACAATGATCGTTGGCAAATGCGCGATCGTTATTACGTGGAGACCCTGAAAGACACCAGCTCAGGTGTGAGTGTGGATGTCTTCAACATTGACACGAATGCTGCAGCTGTGCACGGAGCCCAGCAAATTTGTTGCCAGTGCTACGGCTACAAAATGAAGTATGGTGGCAGTATGAGCTGCTCGAATGTGGCTCGCGGAGATTCTCTTTGTGCAGGAGGAGACACGGAGATGTACGACGCCTGTATGACACAGATCACGGCGTGGCAAGCTGACTCGTTGAAACAATTAGCGCGAGATGCTGCCACCTCCACCGCAACGTGGAAAATTGTGAACACGCACTACTCTCCGCATTTTCACATGGACCCGACAATGATGGCTGAAGTGCAAGGTATCCTGAAGAATGGTGGCATTCATCTCTACATGAACGGTCATACTCACGCCGAAAGTCACGAGTTTGGGTCTTTCAACACGCATTTCGTGACTAACGGAGCTGGTGGCGGCATCCAGAGCGAAAGTATTGGTGACCCTCCTCCATATGCCACCGACATCAAACCAATCTGGCGAGGTGACAACTCCCCATACGGCATTTTTGAGCTCTCCTTCTCGACCGACCAGATGAAGTTGCAATTTGTAACTTTCGACGACAAATGGGTGTTTGCTTCCCAGAAATCGGACACAGTCAAGGGTGGGGCCAAGCTAGGCCATTGCTGGCTCATCCCCAAGGATGGTTCACTTGGCGAGACATGCTAGAAAAAAATGAATCTAATTTTGATTCTTTTTCTTGCCCAGCATGTATTATTGCCCTGTAGGTTAATCCTATAGTGCAACACAATATATGGATTCAAATGTGCAGGAAAACTTCAAACGAGCAATGTCTGTAGTCTTGCCGCCATTAAATTGGATACCTGGAAACCGAAGGTTCATGGCCACTCTATCAACGAGCAGGTTAACAGAAATGCCGCATCAGAGCTTACGAGCGTCTGGGGCAAATGTGGTGGGTGGGACCGAGGGGGGAGGAACCGAGGTGCCGACTTCCGGGACATCCGTGTCGGGTTCGTCCGTGGGTGGGATCGTGGCAGGTGGG
>NBNE01001463.1:0-12454 GCA_002215365.1 Phytophthora megakarya | reverse complement strand
TGATTGTGGAAGCGACTCAGACTGACCAGTGTCTGAGTCGTAGTTCCTAGTAGGACTGGTGACAGACCCCCACTCAAGGGTCTATAAAAAAAGTAGTGGCTGCATATATAAGCTCTCTGTATTGTATTTGGTTGTCTTATAAAGAGAAGTGTGTTCTGGGGTTTTGGCTTCAGTCATAGTGGTGAACTCAGAAAGTGGGTCACACAGACTTCCTAAACCTATCTACCAACGGTCGAGACCAAGAGTTCCCTAATATTGGGTTCAACCCAAAGGGATTATACACAAGGGCCATACGCCAAACTCAGAGTTCCCAACAGGTTCTCAGAGTTCTGACCCTCTGTACATTTTGAGTCTCCTAGAGTCTCGGGACCAGAGCGAGCACTGTACGCCAAGGGGTGAAAGTTTCCCGACTTCACCACAAGTCGATCCTGGTCTTGGGGTTGTCCAAATACGGAGATCTTGCTCCTTCCTTGATATGCTTGCCGCTTCCAATAGCGGGGAACTTGTTGGGTCGAGACTCGATGCAATCGTTAGGCCAAGCAATCAATGCCTTCCGATTAACAACAAAAACTTGAGGACAAGCCACTAGATAGGGCAAAACTGGCCAATATATTATCCGGTCCTAACTGCTACGTTATATTCTATGCCCTTACCGTCTACGCGCTTGAGGGGCTAAAATAGTCCCCGGTTCCAGGCGGAGGCGGACACTTGTGTGGCTTAGAGCCAAATCGAGTCTGTTTACTTTTTCCCTATGTTTGCAAACTATCCTCAGCTGCTTTCCTACGATTGCCTGACACCTGGATACATACCTTTCTTGGGATCGGCGATCGGCCATCGCGATCGGGCCTCGATACCTGACATCTGGATACATACTTTTTCTTGGGATCGATCAGGGACTTGCAGGAGCAGGTTCGCAGTTTGGAGCGCGAGACCGACGACGAGAGATCTGAATCCGCTATCTCTCTCGTCAGTTACAATCGGATATCCTCCAGCCTCACCCACCCGCAAACGGATCATGGAGGGGCATCGTCCCTTGGAGGCAATACTCGTCTGGCCCAGGCCCACCGTGATCGCGTGTTAGCAAATCTTGCGCTCGACCGCAACCCTGACGCAGGTCACCTCCGATCGTGATCGAGCCTTCAAGCAACTTGCCTAGACTACTGAGGATCGGACGCTTGCCGATCGTGGTTTGGCGCTTCAGCTCCGTGATCAGCCGATTGCCGAACGCGATCAGGTCCGCTTGGATCTGTTCACCGAGGCCGCCCGCGCCACCCAACTGGACGATGGTCTTGAGGTGGTTCGCCTGGAACTTCAAGCGCGGGAGGGCAGGATGGCGGATCTCCAGGTCACCCACGACCAACTCGGCGAATTGCCAGATCTGGCCCAGAGTGATCTGAATGAGACCGATGTGCTTCTCACACATCTCGCGAGCCGGATCCGAGAGAGTCAGGCGGCGCGGATGCCAAAACGTGAGCGAAGTCCACCCCGTTCTCCGCCCCAATCACCGTCTCTCAAGACGCCTCGCAGTGATCGGCTTGTTTCCCCGCCGGCTAACCAAGATCAGCCCGAGATCGAGAGTCCGGAAGACGAGGAACCCGAAGATAACTCCAAGATCGAGGGTCCGGAAGGCGAGGAACTCAAAGATCAGCCTGAGACCGAGGGTCCGGAGCTCGAAGATGAACCCGAGTTCCCAAGCGGTGGTGGGAGCAGCCCGGGTGATCATGACTCCCCTTCGTCAGACCACGGCCCCACGACGCCTCCTCCTACACCTCCCAGATCTCCCGGCGGAAGTCCTGGCGGTGGTTCTCCTGGGGGTGGTTCACCCATCCAGCTACATCCGCCGCTATTTCCCGCCGAAGCGAGTATTCCTCCATATTCCACCGCCAAGCTCTTCACGGCGGCCGAGATCACTCCGTGAGACCCGACTATCGTGGAAACTATGCCTATCATAGCTATGACCCCGGGTCCTTTGACCAAACGGTTGCCGATCCCGCCCTGTTTCCTGTTCCCCGTCCGAAGTCCTCTTGTCCGGGCGCCCATATCAGTGACGGGTCATCGTTCGGAGTTGATCACTGGGGCCTACGTTTTGGCTCCCGTGGCTACCGAGCCGTGGCGTATGCATGGACAGCGTCGCCCCACTCCACTGACTTTTGATCACAACCTGCACCGGCGAGCGGGAACCCCTCTATGACGGATCGACGTATTGTATTCCGCGCCGGAGGAGGGTCACATGATTGCGTATTCGGAATCGACGCATTATCCTGAGATCACATAAGGGATGGCCGCCGCGGACTCAGATCTCTTCACCTACCACCAAGACCGCCGTCAGCGACGGATCCGGGCTGGAGAAAGTTGGCGAAAACTGTTGGGAGAATGTCTCCTAGTGATGAGGACCCAGTGGGCCTACATCGACATCCTGCTGGATCCCTATTTCTTCCACCTGCCGACAGTACGGGGTGGGGTGCGTTGGTACCCTGAATCGGTCTCCTGGGCGGCCAATCTCGCGCAGCCGACAGTGAATCTCCTCGAGCCGACCGACCTGATCACGGCCCTGTTCGAGTGCGATCAGGCGGACCTCTGGAGGAATCACTACCGTGATCTCGGTTCAGCTCACCCGTCGCTGCAGATCTCTCGTCTCGTGAACAAGTTCAACTCTCCAGCGGCCCCTTGATCGCCGATCTGACTTCCACGCTTCGCTCACTTCCGCGGTCTCTAATTTCCTACCCGCGATCGCGTTTCTTCCCTGTCGATCTCGTAATTTCCTAATTCAACCACAACTTCTGCTTCTTTGGTCTTTTTATTGCCATCCCTAAGTTATCTTTCTTCCGACTCATCATGTCTTCCGTGTTCGCTTGCAAAGTTTCCATATGCACATATATATCATGAACTCCTGATCTCGGTCTAATGTGACCGACATTCATTGGGGTCAAGACGATCAGGTAACCTCACCCCGTCCTCCTTACATCTCCTCATGTGATTGCATCACATTGAAGAGGTTCCGATTCGCTCGTTCTCGTAGGAAAGTGTTTAGTATCGCCCCGCAGTTGACATCAGCTTCGTCGACCCAGGTCGGCTCGTCGTATCCCACCCAATGCACCAGGAATTCTCGGTAGATCCGACCAAATCGCGTTCTCTTCCCACTCCGCGCATCCGAGATCCGCTCGACTTCGTATTCATCGGACCCGAGACTGGGGACCCAGCTGTCCTCCGGAAGCAGGATCTCATCGTAATCGAGACGATCTGTTTCATCCACCGTGAGTTCTACTCGTGGCCGATCTGGGAAGTCCTTGATCAGCTTCAGCTTCGACACGTGGGCTTCTGGGAAGATCTGATACCCGGTACCCGTGACCTCAAGCTGGACACTGAAATCGTTGACATTATCAGCAACTTGGAATGTCCCGTGCCACAGATGAGCTAATTTCCGCGCGTATCCTTCCTTCATCCGGTCTAGGTACAACCAGACGCGAGATCCGGCCTCGATCTGGTGCGATCCGGCGTTTTCGTTGTGTAGGTTGGACCGATCCGCAATCGCTTCCTTCAATCTGGCGTTGACTTGCGCCCGGGACTGCTGATAATATCGCTGGACTTGATAACGCCACGGCCGTACGTCCCGATTTTGCCGGATAGTGCATTCGACTGGCAGGGTAGCCTCCAAAGTCGGTCTCGGATCCCATCCGTGCTCCAAATAGTGAGAGTATCTCCTCGGATCCGGTCGTGAGCCTTGTTGATCGCGAAGGTGAGTCGCTCAGCATACTCATCCCAATCCTTCTGATCGAGATCGCGAACGTACATTTTGAGCGCCCTAGTCGCCGTCTCCACCATTCTCTCACCATTCCCATTGGCTTGGGGCCGATATGCCATCGTAGCACGCTGTCCCAGGATCTTATTTAACGCCCGGAAGAAATCGTACATGAAGCCGGGTTCCCGAACATGCCGGATCATCTCATTGGCACCAAATCGCCGAAATACGTACTCTTCGTACGGTTCCGCCACGGTCTGGGTCGATTGGGACGAGCTGGATTTTGCGATCACATATCCTGTGAACAGATCGTCCCAGATCAATAACTCCGTGTTTCCCTTGTGGGATCTGCGTAGCGACGGTATGTGATTCATCGCAATAATCCGGAACGGGTACGTCGCCTGCAAGTTCCCTGGTGATTTGCCCCGGATCTCCGGCTTTCCTTTTTCTGTTTTGATATCCACACATTCCCCCACATATCCCTGATCCGCCGGTGGTACGCCCCACGCCCTGATATCCTCCTTCCAATGTAGTGTGACAGTGCTGTAAGACATCAGATTTTAGCGTTTCTGGGACAACCAATCGCAACAACTGATCGCGATCATCCTCCGATCTCAGCGCGGGAGGGCAGTAGAAGAGTAGATCCTGCTTGTCTACCTCATAGTCGGCGGTGATCTCGCCATACAATCTTGCTTCAGTTTGCGAAAGGTCTGCGATCGCGCCACTCAGATACTTCTTCATACCTGCGATCCAGACCTCCTCCTCCTGAGCCCGCTTGATCCGATCGACCCGCATCTCCCGGATCAGGTTCTCTTGCATAACCCCCGCGGGTGATCTCACTCTGGAAGCTCGGGTGGTAACCACTGCAACTCGTACTACTGGGTCCTCGGTCTTGGAAATCAGGATTTCGTCCAACCTGTTCAATGTGACCAGGTCTTGGTATCCGAGCCCTCCTTGGACCTCTGTCCGGCCTTGTCGTTGCAAAGCGGCACTTGCTAGACTGTCGGCACTCCCGTTCTAGTCCCTCTTCACATGAACCAGTTCATGATCACTCTCTTTCCTCGGGCGATCGAGGGCCTTCTGCTTCAATAACGTCAATTCGGGTGCTTTGCAGTCGATCTCGCCTCGTACCTGTCGGATTAACAAATTGGAATCACCGCAGATCACTAGACGCTTGCGATCTAGCTTCTCTAGCATGTCGAGTCCCAGTATCAGGCCGTTATATTCTGCCTCATTCATCGTGAGGCTCTCGAGATAGTCCGAGATACCATTATTGCAGTTCAAGTGAAGCTGGTGGCGGATGGACTGCCGGAGGATCCAACCCTCGATCCCGTATGGGATCGAGGTTTGAAGTTATCCACACTTACCCATTCATGCATACATACCGACAGAGGAGGCTGGACGTAGCGGCAGTAGCCCTAGGAAGAGGATGTGAACCAGGGCCAAGCCAATCGCATTAATATCATTCAGTTTCCAATTCACATTGATCCGAACACAACTACCAAGCGTCAAGCTTCCTAGCAACCACCTACTTTGAGGTTATGCGCCGAAAGTCTAAAGGACCTAACGATATTCTGCGGGATGACAACTATTTCCTGTGGGAATTCGGAGCTCGGATGGCGCTGGCTCGAAATGACTTGTTGGATCATGTCGATCTAAAACCTGATGAGAGTGCGCAACGTGAAACTCCGCATGGAAAGTCGCTGACGTGAAGGCACTGGGTGTGCTCGTTAAGCTCCTCGGGCCCAGTTATCAGACCGTGATCCGCGAGACAATATCTGCGGCCCAAGCGTGTGTGTGTGTGTGGGGGTACTCCGTGAATTCTTCGTAAAACAGAATCTGCACAACCGAGTGCAGTTACGCAAGGAGCCCCGCGACTTTAGGATGGCGGCAGGATGCAATCTCATGGATCACCTGATGGTATTCGACGACATCTGTCTACGCCTAATAGCAGTAAGAGAGTCCTTGGCTGAAGACGAGCGAATCGTTATCCTACTTGACAGTCTACCTGAAGAATACGACGGCATGGTGAAAATCATTGAGGCCCACGGTAATGTTTCTTTGCTTGAAGCACACGAAAAGTTGAGACGTGAGTTTACCTCTCTGCGAAAGCGAGAGAAAGGAGAAGCTGCGTTCCAGGCGTCCAGTCAGCAGAGGCAGGGGGATATCAGAATAACCGTCGGGGGAATCGTAATTGGCGCGGAAATGGAGGTGGTCGTGGCCGTGGTGGCCGTGGTACTTGCGTGGGACGCAGCGACGAGAGTAATTGTGGCATTGACGGAGATTTCCAAGGCAAGTGCTTTGGGTGCGGAGTTCGGCCACAAACGTTCCGACTGTCCACAACAAACTAGACAAGGGAACGACGAACAGTTCCTATTTTCAGCAGCGGAAACATTACCTGGATCATGGCTGTTTGATAGCGGCGCTAGTTCACACATGGCATACGATATTGAGGACTTCGAGGAGCTCGATGAATTGTCGGGGTCGTTAATGATAACGGTCGCCAACGGAGAACGGCTTCCCGCGCGAGCTAAAGGTAAGGTGAAGTTCACACTCGCCGACGGCAAGTCCGTATGCATGACAGATGTGTTGTATATTCCTGACATCAGTCGGAAACTGATATCCGTCTTTGTGTTGGCAGCAAAAGGTAGCTGCTTTCATTTGGTTCCGACGTGTGCGTCATCTCTCATGACGGCAATATTGAGTCTCGCGTCAAGAAGCAGGGACAACTATACATTTGGAACATGACAGCCCAGAAAAGAGTTGATGAGGTTGCAGCATCCAGCATGGCAGGTGCAAGTGCAAATGCGTGGCATGCTCGATTAGAGCATATACCATCGCTCGAAAGAACAAGGTGGCAAAAGCGGTCGACGGTGTGCCACATCTACCCGTTTTGACGCACGAAGACGTATCTTGCTTTGACCACCTCCGATCCGGGGAGACTCCCCACAATCGCGCTGAATGCGCTCCCACCACGCTTAACTTGAGCGGATCCGTCAAAACTGACCACCCATAACTCTGCTTCACGATCTACGGTGGGTATGGGCGCTTGGTTTTGGCGTTTAGGTTCCTTACGGGAAGCGATGTCGGCGAGATCGTCGTCGATCGTTGCTCTCTGCGTGATGCTAGCAGCGATCGCCCCCAGTATTTCGTCCTCAACCTTTGTGCACTTCGTGAGCTCGAGGGCTCAGGGGGCCAGGAGGACTGACTATTGTTCTAGGCGACACTGTAAACCCGTCGACTTGAACAGCCAGGCTAACGTGAAATGTCTCGTGATGTGGCGGGCCAGGTATTCACCCTTACTAGCTTACACGTAGCGATGAAGAAGCTCGCAATAATAAAGAAAGTATTAAACCCGTAGATAATTAAAAACGCATTATTTCTTTAGGTCCAGGGCGGGAGTCTTGACCCCTTGAGAACCATCCAAATGCAAGTAGACTCCTGATTGGCTGATATCCTTGTTTTAGATAATCCGCGAGTGACAACACAGCACTCGCTACACGTGTGCTAATGTATCTACTTATGTAATTGAATCTACCTACTTATGTAACTGGGGTGGCCCTTTACATCACCCCCCTTGAAGTTGCGCTTACGCAACATAAGCGCAGAATGCACATTTTCGGACTTTGCCGAAGAACACCCAAATTCTGGAAAGAAGACGGAAGACGACGAAGAAGCAGCGCTCGCCCCAGCGAGCAACACAACACGATGGCAGCGCAACCAGCAATCACGGACCTTCCCAACACACCGACAGAGACGTCGGGGACTGCCACGACGGCTCCCGAAGTCCCAGACACACGCAGGATCCGCACAACCACGATGGATAGCGAATTGGCCCCATGGCCCCTGTACGACTTGCCGGCTGCTGTGCAACATGACACTCCAGACACCATGCCGGACCACTTCCGACACTTCCGCGCGACGCGGAAGAAGGGGATCGACGACGTTGGACGCGAGGCCTTGCATCGAATGTGGTGTGCCTTCATCCGGCGATGGAACTGGATGACTTTTGAAGGGGAAAGTCTGCCACAGTGGCTCACGTATCGAGAAGAGATGTTGCGGGACCACTCGCTCTCGGAACTTCGCTGGCGCAACTTCCGGGATGCGTGACTCGATGATCGATTGTGCTTCATGCACTTGAAGGAGGGATGTTCTTCATGCTGGACTTCTGATCGCTCTACGCAGCAGCAGTGACAGCGTGAAGTCACCGAGCGTCCGCTCGATGTTGCACAGTCCGGCTGGACCACAAAGTACAACTGTACACTCTTCGACGTCGAGCAGTCTTCTAATTGAGGCGCGTCTTGCCGATCGATCGGCGAGACGGAGACATCATCCTTCAGCTCCGGGACGTGCAAGTGGTTTCCGTTCTCGTTCACGTTCTCGAACTCGTCGCCATTCGCGATCCCGTTCTCGTTCACCTCGGGACGACCCGACGAGTCGCTCGCCGCCGCGAGCGTTGGGTCATAGCCACGGACAACATCTGGGACATCGCGAAGGAGGTCGTGGCGCGTGTCCCATGTATTATCTTCCATAGGGAAGCCAAGCCAACGCACGCGATATCGCCGCGCCTGGAGCACCGCGCGGGCGGTGGAATTGCGACCAGGTACACGATTACGTGTATCGTGGGAATCTTGGTGCTCCACAATACGGTCCACAATCCAGCGGACATTTCCAGCCGCGTCAATCACCGGTGGAGGGCCGTCACGGCGGTACCGTTGGTCCAACTGCGCAAGATGACATGGACGTCGCTGTGAACCGAGCCTTGGACGCTCAGCTTGGGGCTGAACGGGCGGAGGATGTTGCATGGCTCGCTGAATGGACGACGGAACAACGTCGACGGTCGAATCGTGAGCTGCTGGCGAGACTGCGCGCCTTGGAGACGCGTGTACTGGGAAGGGCTCAAGCTGCGGCTCGCCCGCCCCAGCGGGCGCCTGGGTCTGATGGCTCGATGGCGCGTCAAGCTCGTCGTGAAGGACGCTCGATTCACACCCCCATCCGTAGTAACGTTCATGGCGTCTGGAATCTCAGCCGGGTAGTAGCGCTTGAGCAGCCCGACGTAGAACGTCGGGTACAGGCGCAGTGACGACGGGATGTCCAGGGTATACGCGTCTCTAATAGCTTTGATAACCGTAAATGCGGTGTCAGTTTGTTTGCACCGCAATTAGTCACAGCAGAAGTCCGGATACCTTCGGTCGACAATAACACACGGTCGCCCGTGTGGAATGAAGCCATATTCTTTCGTCCATGTTTGTCTCCGTTTTCTTTCCGCTTGTTTACTGCACACTGCAGTGCATCACGTACGAATCGAGTGATCGACTGGCGTTGCAGGACGAACTCGAAGACCACCGCGTGATCCGCTGATACTGCTTGGGGTCTCGGCGCGTAGTTCACGAGAGGGGTCACGGGCCGATGAGCTCAGGGACACGAGCGGGGTCGATCAAAATTCGTTCTGTCCATTGGGCGAGTGGGGACGCCGCGTCGCGCGGTGATGTAAGAGACTACTTCGTCTGAGCTCGCGTCACGGCGTTCACGATGGTTTCATTCGGAGATTCACGTTGTGGCACCGGCGAGTTGACCGGTGTCGTGTCCGTAGCCACAGCTTTTCCCCCACCAAGCGTGGAGTCACGGGACCCCGTGGGATGGCCAACGGCAAGAATCGCCGGAACGCGAGGATAGCGAGCGAATTTAACGAAGAAAGGAGTCATGCCCGTCGAGAAGTGCTCGGAGTTATTTTCAACAAACTCAGCCAGGGGCAAGAATGAACACCAGTTCTTGTACGAGGTTGCGTAGCTCCGAAGTACGTCTTCAAAGACGCGGTTATCTCGTTCAGTTTGCCCATCCGTCTCTAGATAGCTCGTGGTCGACATCACCAGCTTCGCGCCCAATAATTCGAAGAGCTTCGACCAAAAGGCGGCTGTGAACCGCGGATCGCGATCGGAGATGATTGACTCGGGAAGACCGTGGTGGCGGAAGACAGCGTCGACGAAATGCACCGCGGACTACTCCGCGGTGACCTCAGCAGACACAGGCACGAAGTGTGCCATCTTGCTGAACCTGTCCACGAAGACCAACACTCCATTACGACCCTTCTCATCGGGTGGTAATCCGAAGCCAAAGTCCATCGACACCGAACGCCAGGTGGGCATTTGGGGCGCGAAAAGACATTCGCCGCGGTGTCGAGAGACTTCTACTGGCCTCACCAGTATAATGGGTGCGCACGTGGCTGCGCACCTGCGAAATTTGCCAACGCGTGAAGCCCTCCCCGTCATCGAGGGCTCCCCTGCGTCCACTCCCGATTCCCACTGAAGTCAACTGGAGTTTCGTGATATCCGTGCGCGAAGATCTTTGTCATTTGGCACTACCACTCGAAGAGCATCGAATCGGTCGATGACGTACGTCAGCAAGGAGCCGTCAAGGTGATACCGCTCGATATGACTGCGAGTCGAGTGCAACAGAACTTTCAATGACGTATCGCTGGGCGAGCGAAGGTGCGTCAGGATACCGACATGTTGTTCGTTCTATTCGTACGCGGCGGCAATCTCTTCTCGCAGTGACGACTCGGGGCTGACGCTCGTCAGGTTCAGCCCGGACGCGACGCATGTCGCAGTTGACTCCTCTTCATCTTCGACAAAGGCCTGACGCCCAAGACCTTCAAACGGGACATAGTCTGGACGCTGAGACAGCGCGTCGGCGAGAATGTTGTTCTGGCCAGGCTTGTAATGCACCACGAAGTTGTACACGGAGAAGAACAATAACCAGCGAGCCATGGGCTGGGACAAGTGAGGGGGCTTCATCGCGGTTCGGAGCGATGCGTGACCAGTGTAAACAGCGAACGTCTGCTCTCAAAGCAGATATACCCTGAACTTAATCAGCGCGTAGCGCATGACGAGGATCTTCTTGTCGTGTACGGGATAATTCCTCTCCGCCGGTTTCAACTGGCGGGACTGGTAACTGATCACTCGTTCTCGACCCTCATCATCGAATTGCATCATGGCGCTCCCGATGGCGAAGTTGCTAGCATCGCACACGACGTGGAATGGCTTCGATTCGTCCGTCAGCATCAACACAGGTATGGACGACAGGCTCTTCTTCACCGAGTCAAAGGCTTCTCGGTGTTCGGGTTCCCATACCCACGGCGTGTCTTTCTTCAACAAGGACGACAACGGTTGGATGAGCTTGGCGTAGTCTTTCGTGTACTTGTGAAGGTAGTTCGCCATACCCAGCCACTGTCGAATCTCAGTGGGGTTTGTCGGAGTTGACCAAGCACAGATCGACGCAATTTTCTCAGGATCCTCACGGGCTCCGTTCTTACTCACATAGCAGCCCAACACCGGAATCTCTGGAGCACAGAAGACCCACTTCTTCAAATTCACGTTGGGCTTGTTCTCCCGCAGCACTTGGAAGACCTGCTTCAAGTGCCGCGGATCGAGTTCTAGCGCGCTGACATTGCCTTCAGCGTGACTGTGGACGAAGATACCATCGAAGTAACTCGGTCCGAATTCGCGAAGAGGACGAAGCACATGGGAGACCATGTGATTGAAAGTAACAGGAACGTTCTTCAGGCCCTGTGCAATAACAAGCCACTCCCAGAGCATACCACTCGGAGTGCTGACCGCTGTAAGAGGGGTGTCCTTCTCCCTCATCAGGGTCTGGTAGAAGCCGTCGGTCAAATCAATGGTGCTGTAGATCATGTTTCCCGCCATCGAGTCCAACACGATGTCCTTACGTAGAATAGGCGTCTGCGCTGGGATAGCCGCATCGTTCAACTTATCGAACTCGTGAACAATGCACCAACCGCCGGTAGCCTTATTCACGCAGAACGTCGGACTCGAGTGTGGCGAAATACTCTCACGAACGTGGCCTGCCTTACGTCGACTCTCGAAAAACTCATCGATTGCCTTGACTTGATCGCGCGACAAAGCCACCGCCTGGTCACACAGTATTTCGTTCCCGGCCCAAGATCAATCTCGTGGCGAACCCCTCTGTCCACTAGTAATTCGGCGGGAATCTTCTCCGGGAAGACGTCCGCATACTCGCGGGCGACATCGTAGGCTGGATTACCCGACGCCTTCAGTGCTTCCCACGACTGCGCTGCAAAGCGCTCTTCACGCGCCGATATCGGTTGGACGTTCTTCGGGCGTGAGGATGCTTCGTCGCTGGACACAGTATTGACACTGTGGGGCATCGAGACAGTGTCGGTGATAATGCACACTTGTTCGATTTCGCCCGCCTTGAGCTCACGGAGGAATTTCTTCCACGGAAGGCCTGGGAGCCGTGTGAGCGAAGAGTGCTTGTACAGCAGCGGCGGAATGAACTATAACGCAAACAAACAATTTGTTAGTGACATCATACAGCCAGTATAGCTGTATTCTTACCAGATGCGTAATGGTCGAGCACGCGGTCCTCGCCCAAGTAGTAGTCCTTTCCTTAGGCTCCGTTAGCGCTGTCTCCCGGCGGCATGAACTTCCACCACGTCTCGATGGAGCTGGCAGGTGGTAGTTTGCAAGTCCATCCGCTGCCTTTCAGCTCGCTCCACACTTGTCGCCACGTGTACGTGCCTTCTCGCGCAACTAGCGCCGCGCGTCGTTTCCTCCGCGCTCTCGTCATTCTTGTTTGATCTGGTTTTTTCGAAAGTGAGTGAAAATCTTGGGGCCACTGATAACGACTGAAATTCAAACCCTTACAAAAGTAATATGTAGTGTGACGTTTGTGTAG
>NBNE01001462.1:0-12461 GCA_002215365.1 Phytophthora megakarya | reverse complement strand
ATAATAATGCGGAGCAGCAAGAAGATCTTTTCGTTTTATAAACATTAGACACGACACTCAACGAACTATAACACTCAACGTAGCACAATTTGTGCAACGACCGACTACAGTATGGTGATCAAATGGGCTCATGTGGGTGGACGGCCATGTACGCGTCAGCCTGTCGGATCTTGGCCTCTTGACTCGATACTAAAGCACGAAGGCGCTTATTTTCCTCCTGGGACTTTGCCAGTTCAAAGGTTTCACGTTCCACTTGTGCACGGGTTTTAGGAGACACCACACGGTGCTTTCGTAGATCGTTCAGACGCTTCTCCAGTACCATGGATTCTTGTCGAAGGAATGCCACCTCTCTCTGTCAATACAACCGAAACCAAAAGTCAGCATCTCAATCATAGCAGAAACATTCAAATACCATCAAACGTACCCTGCGAGCAGCGTAGGTGCACTTTTTGGTGCGTTTCCCCACTTTCTTGATCGGCTCCGAGTAGCTTCGGACGATGGTCGGAATTTTAAGCGTGTCCGGTGCGAAAAGGTTCATGAGGTCCTGCACCTCGAGCTTGGAGAACCCGGGGTTAAAAGCGTCCACTGCCGTTGGTGTAGACGTCGGGTTTAGTGGGGTGAAGTCATCGACAAACTTCTTGTCGACCTCCATGGGTAGTGGGATGTCGTCATCGGCTGCGATCAAACTGAGGAGCTCCGGGTCAATGGGCTCTAGATCGTCCGTACTGCGCGCTGCAAATACTGGGAGGGGTTCCAGTGACATAGTGGTGAATGTGGTGATGAGAGTAGGGTCTGAATCAACGTGCGACGGCACGAGGAAATTGAAAAGTGAGGTCCAACAGACCGGAGGAGCGTTTCGATGGGGTTCCAGCCGTCATGCGACCAGCGTTTATGCGAGCTGTGCACCGATGTGGCTGACGCACTCGACACTTATCTCAACATCCTTCCCAGCCGCCTTCACTTGCCCGTGAGCAGCAATGGCTGGCCCGTTATCTTGCTATGTGCGCTTTTTACATTATTGCCACGTTGGCCATAAGGCCACTTGGACTGCACCGAATACTCGTCGGCCGGCATCCACGCGGGTGCCCAGCTTCACTCGCGCATGTACACTTGAAGTTGTTCGTCTGGACGTGCAACGGAATAGAGGAGACTGAACCACATGACAGAGTGCCACATGCTGTCGATGTCTCCGTCTATTTCTCGGCACGTTCCGTCCTTGACGGACTTCAGCGACCTCGTGCATGTTCGTCGACAGCGATATTAATACATAGGGCCTTCCAGCTGGTCGACAGCGGAAAATAAGACGCTCCAGCTCTTTCCGACGCCGGAGCTCGGGCTCCGATGATCGTACGAGCTCCTGAATGGCATCTGCAGTGGATTTTCTTACCGGCATCGAGTCGGTTCGAACACCTGAAGACTGCGAGGATCGTGCGTTGATACGGGCGTCATAAGCAATCACCCGGTCCAACCAGCGGTCACTACGCTGTCATGCTGCGCCGCCGCAACCTGACGACTCGTGCAAAATGCACGCTAAGAACCACAACAGACATATTTGGCTTTTTTCGAGTGATGGGTGTTTGCCTCGAGCTACAGTTCCCCACTGTCTGACCAGCTCCTACGTCCGAGCCATATACGCCGACGACACTCCTTTGCCGGCGTTGAGCTTGAAAAATTAGCCTGGATACCCGTTGGCTTGTCCTGCTGGAGTCGCTCGAACTGCTTGGTGCACCGTCGAAGCACCAAACAATCCACTGGTACTCTAGCTTTGCGCCATTCATCAGAACCGCGACGCACTTCTGCATCAAACTCCATGGGGTGTATAGAAAAATACTAATGGATAAAGGATTCGTCGTTGGCTGGAGAACACGCACTAGTGCTATACATACAACTCCAGTATGAATGAACCTTTGCTACTTCGAAGTACCATTTAAGTACTGTACTGAACGATATCTATCTACCGAACCTACTTTTAATTTAAGTAAGTACTGCAGGAAATCATTGAAGTTGCTGCAACAGGGTTTGCATCCACATGACCGTTTTTAGTATCGAACAAACTATGAGACTCCTAAATTCGCAACCATCGGTATTATCGCCAGTGTCTGGACAGGACGAATTCCCCATTCCAAGATGCTCCGACACGACACTGCGCGTCGAGACGGCTCGGAATCGGACGGGGAGAGCGCCCAGCAGCAACTTTCCGACATTCCCGTGGCCAGACCTCCAACCCCCGACAGCGATGAAAACCACCAAAATGTGCTAGTGACTGTGCCTCCTTTAGACAAGACGGTATTTGAGACTTGGAACGAGTTCCACGACTATTTGACAGCGTATCAGCGACGCACGTTCCAGATTTACTCGATCCGGACGGCGACTCCAGTGTCGACCAGGAACAAAAGAATTTCAGAAAAATATATAAGACGCGGAATGGCGGTACCCCCTGGGGAATTACTACCCGCAGAGATGGGTACATACAGTAAAGCGGTAGTGTGTACCCACCACGGTCGACCGAGATCGAGAGCTACGGGGGTGCGAGCACGGCAGCCATCGAGAGCTATTAACTGCCCTGCACAGGTACATGGTTGTGAAACAGTGTCGAGTAGTTGTGAGTGATCTCATCTTTTTTGTTTCTTGTCTTGTAGATCACATTGGTCTTGAGGAAAGACTACACCAGTGGCAAATGTTTCGTACATGTGAGCTCACATACAACACGGCACAACCACGCATTGTCGGATGGACAGTATCGCAGACATCCTACGATCCGGAAAATTACGGACCCCAGCATCCTTCGAACGGTACATTCTCTCCAAAAAGCCAACGTGGAGCCGACCAAGATTCTCAAATATGTGCGTGAACACACAGACAAGGAGGTCATGTTGAGAGACGTACACAATATGTTGGCCTCGTTTCGAAAGACTCCACCGCATCCGACTACTACACCTCCACTCAGAACGACTTCACCTCCTGTTGCTGAGCAACGTCGACCACCGACGCAGATTATGGTACCGCCAACAGGACCCCCTCACTATTCGGGGACGAGTGTGTTTCGTCGGTCGCCTACAGTGGCTGTCGCTAGAGAGAATCCGACACAATACGACAAGTTTTTAGCAGCTTTCAACACTGGCAAGGAGATCGCAGAGCTCATGGCGGAAATGGAACCAGACCGGTTCACACACTGCTTTACGGAACTTCGCAGGTTCCTGAAAATTGTCGAGAGTGGACGAGTACCTGTTGTTACTACACGTGATGCTATTGAGCACATGCTCACCGGCATCCCAAACACGCCAGTCCCACAACAGACTTTCCAGATACCTGCCCCGCACACTGCGTCTGCTCCAAACCCATCGGCTGGATCAATTGGTAACTCGGGACCTAACAGTCTTATCAGCCCGTCACAACCATATTCATCCCAGTGAAACTTCAGTTTTGACAGACTAAAAATCTTTGCTTTAAAATGTAATCAATACATGTATTTACTCTTCACTAGTTGTCACTGCTAGCGCTGTTCTCGCTGCAGCTTTAGTTGACGTACCACAAGTCCCCCACATTGAAGCCATCGGGCAAACTCTCGATTGCTAGTCCGAGTTCCTTGGAAAAAGTTGGCGGTCGATCTTGGTTCTTGTTCACAGCAGCATAGTACGCTGCAAATGCATCCATGGAGCTGGAGTAGTCCTCCTCGATCTCGACGTCGTCCATCTTGCGTGGTTGTTTGAGTTGCTCCAATGGTGCTGGTTTCTCCTCAATCTCAAATTCTACTCCGTAGATCGGATTCGTCGAGAAAACGGTATGCAAACTCTGCATCTCCTTGAAAAGCTCGTGAAGTCGATCCTCTGGGTCCACGCGGAACCCCAAAATGTATCCGCCACTAGCTGCCGAGGTTTCAATCACCAGTGCTGGTCCAAATTTCGAGCCTCGGATACGGGCCGAGTTGATCTGCATGTACGGGATACTGACGTTGAAGTTCTCGGCCAAGTTGGCATGCCACACGATGCGAACGTTGGTCACGAAAAACGTTCCCAGGTTGCCCTGATCCGACGACAAGTTCCAGACACCGTTGAGTCTCGTGTAGACTTGTTCGTGAGGTAGCAGTGTCAGTTCCTTGTCTTTGATGATGGCACCTCGAAGTTTCAGCTCTCGATAGAGCTTGGTGGTCTCATAAGACCGAAAGACCGCTTGAATCGTGGTGAAGAGTCTTGGACTGGCCTTGACGAGACTCGTGAAGATGAACTCGAATCGACTGTTGGCGTACTTGGTCATGACGTATAGGGCCTGAGTACTGCCCCTCAATTTCGATGTAGCAGTGCGAATCTTGAGACTTTGAATGCAGCTGTATCCGATGCTCAAATTCGTCCGCACAGACTTGTGCGAAGCCCACAGCAGCCTCAAATTCGTGATCTCGAGCGATCCACGGTCTCCGTTATTGCCCTTGGTGTCTTCCACCGAGTTGATGGCATCGACCAAAGTTTCGCCCTTGCGTAAGTGCATGGCCGCCGCTGAAATGTCAAAGCGGATCTCTCGGTCCTGCCAAGTCACAGCTTCCGGTGCAGCTCGGATTTCCGTCGCCATTGTCGAGTAGTACTTGGTGTCTAGGAACGGTCTACTGAAATGACCAGCCGACCAGTGCAAAACGGACGCGTCTACTCGGCACTTTGAATTCTACCAAATCAAATGAATCTCCTTTTACCTCTTACTTTGTTGTTGGTGATGATCCTCACTGCTGCTATCGCTACGTTTCGGTCTTCTTCACCTCCTTAGCATGTCAAGCGATTGGCAACTACGCTAGCAAACGTTCCATTGTCTGCTGCAGGAGTGCACTGAACGCCTTCTGTTCCAGCTTGAGACAGACCTTTGTGGTGCCCGAGTTGTCGAATGTGAGCTCGAAGAGTGCGACGACGTTGGTCATGGTCTTGACTGAGAAGTAGGCGACCTCCTTGCCGTCGATGGGTCTCTTGGCTACGTAGAACACGTTGCTACGGCCCAGTCGCTCGGACACAGCGTCGACGCCACGACCACCCGTGGTCAACGTGAAGTAGTGCTCGTTGGCCTCCGCGATGCTCTGCCACATGCTGATAAACTCAGTCGAAGCCATACCGCCAGCCTCTGTGAAGATCGCTGATAGATCCAGCTCGGATTGGAAGTAGACCACGTCGCCGCTGGAGTTGTTCTTGATTGCGACTTGTAGGCCCAGGTTCGGAGCCACAGCAGCATTAACGAACTGCGGACTTACACTCATTGGCATAACTTGGTTCACGGTTTGACCTGGTGCCAAAGGCTGTGGGAAATTAACGGTAGCCTGCATTGGCACGACGCCGAATGTGCTCTTGTTGAACTGGATACTCACGCTCGTGATCGGCGCAGATGACTGGTTTTCGAAATCCACATCCAGTACGAAATTGTTGTTGCGCCTTGTGAAGGCGCCAGTCATCACGAGACCCTTGCCTTGCTGCGCGTTCATCAAGACCTTCTTCTGAACAGCGGGGGCGCCGCTGCTAAGTGATACAGGAGCGGGTGGGGCGGCGGGACCTCCAAAAATGTCAACTAAGCTTGCACCAGCTGATGCTGCGGGAGCAGGAGGACTCGGGGCAAGACCTCCCATCGAAAGACCACCCATGTCGAGCAGGTCAATGGCCCCTTCAGACTGCTGGCCACTCGAGCCGTCTTCCGGCTGGTCGGATGAGCCTTCATCTTCGTCTTCGTTGCTGTGGTCATCGTCCTGGCGGTGTTCGCGCAGCTCTGAAACCGTCGAGCGCACCACGAATGCACTGGGTAGCTTGTGGTAGACACTAGCAAGAGTTGAGATCTTACCAATCAGCTCGTCCAGCATTGAAGATTCAAGCGCAAAAGTGTCGTCGCTGATAACTGGCTTCTCTGCGAGCACAACAGCGTGGGCGGCTTCTGGGTTAGCTGAGAGCAGACGCCAGTAAACGTAGCCGCGGTCACGCAGATCCGGGTTGTCCGATTCCTCCGTAGCCTTGTGCAACACCTTCTGGACCATTTCCTGAGTCTCGTTAGGACGCTTCAGGAAAAGCTTCACTGTAGCGGTCAGAAGCTGTAGTTGGACCTGGGCAGTCTCGTCGTCGAACGAGTCCATGAACGATTCCAACAATTCGTCAGCGTTGTCAATGCGCTCAGCGTACTCGCCAATGATCCAGATCATGGATGCCTTGGCCTCGGGCTCGTCCAGTGTGTCTAGGTTTTCGCAGAGCGTGGCGATGATGCTCTCGTACTGGTTCGGGTACTTGCGGAAGATATCCTTGATCACAATGATAGCTTCCTGCACGATGTAGTTAACCTTTGTTTGAATGAGCTCCAGCAGCACGTTGATGCACTTCTCCGCAGCACGTTCCAACTTAACAGCGCAGCGGCCAATAGCACGCACCGAGCGGCGCACAAACTCGACATCCACTTCAGTGGCGTACTCCTTGAACTCGAGTAGCACCTGTTCGATGTTACGCTCCGAGACCAGACGAATGATGATCTCGAGCTTCTCCATCTTGACGTAGATGGGGTCGTTGTACTTGCAGAAGAACACCTTGATCTCATTCGCCAAGATCGCCGGGCGCTTCTGCACGATGAGGTTAATGTTGCGCAGCGCAACATACTGGATCTCAGGTTCCGCCGACAGCAGCGTCACAAGAGGAGGTGCCATCTTCCGCGATAGACTGCGTTCAGTATCCGCATCGGAGACCTTCTCCAGGAATTTCATAATGACCTTCACTGCCGACAAGACAACTGCCGAGTTGGCGTGTTGCAGTCTCGGGGTCACGCGCTCAATAATGCCCTCGGCCTCTCTCGAGTCCGCTGGAGTGTACCCAGCCAGTGCGTCCAGCACGAACACTTGTCCCCACTCATTGCACTCGTTGAGCGCAGCCAGAAGCTTCTGCAACACAGACTTGGTGATCTTGAAGGCCATGGCGCCTCCGCTGTTCTCCGAGATCTCGGACAAAGCTGCGATGGCATTGGCCACCACGGTCGGGTTCGAGTCGGAGATCAAGTCCCTCAACATGTCCAGAAAGCCCTGCTCCTCCACCATGTCTGGGTTGATGTCGTAGAGCTTCGAGACGCAGATGGCGGCCGTTTTACGCACGTAGGGGTCTTCGTCCTGGAGACAGCGCCGCAGTGGCTCACACAGATACTCTGTGATGCGGTCGACCCGGATGCAGCCCATGGTGCGCACGGACAGCGCTCGGATGAGCGGGTTCGGGTCAGCCGCGTCCTTGACGAAGGTGTTGACCGCCAGGATGGTGAGATCGGGGTTGCTCTTGGCGTAGTTGATGAGGTAGAGGTACACGAGCTTCTTGAGCTGCGTGTCGGCCGTCTGGATGCAGTTGACCACGTCCGTGAAGAGCATGGACACGTCTTTGCCCACCGTCATGTTGGCGATGACCTTCTTCACCGCGTCCTTCTTCTTCTCGCGACTGGGATTGGCCAGCTCCTGCCGTAACTCGTGCGTCTCGCCCTTCTTGGTGGTGCTGAAGAACTTGGAGTCGTTCGCGGCGCCCGTCATGCGCTTGGCGATCGCAGCCATCGTGGGCATCGCCATGGTGGATGCGTCTTTAGTCTGCGTATGAAGGAGCTCCCTAACTGCCTAACTGCTCACAAGGCGCAACAGATCTGAAACGGACGCGTGTGGAGAGCTGCGATTGGTGCAAATGCAGATGAAAAGTGGTGTGGTGCACAGGATGTAGCCAATTCGACTTCAACTTGCCATTGTTGATCTATTCGTCATCCAGTTCATCGTGTTCATCGTCATCCTGCAGCTCTATGGCTATGACAGTCAGTGGCAGACTTCGATACTCGCTACGTGTACGCTCAGTCATGTTGTTGCCTGTGAGACAAAGCCACTCCAGCGTCGGGGTAATTGGTCGCTTGGGCGAGTGCAACTTCGCTGCCAGCACTGCCAGAGGCTCCTCTGTTATCCCGTTGTACGCCAGATTGAGTTCGCGCAGTGTCCGATTCGTTTCCAGCGAGCGAGTGCAAGCCACGAGACCTTCGTTTCCTATTCGATTATGCGCCAGATCCAGGCGCTCCAGCTTGCAATTCACCGACAGACACGCAAAGAAGCGAGGAGCTTTGCTGGTGTCCAAACCAGAACGCGACAGGTCCAGCGCAACCAGCACCTCGTTGAACTTCAGAAGCTCTCCAAACCGAGCAACGGCATCCATATCGATGCGGTTGGCGCCAATGTGCAACACTTGAAGCGACCGATTGGAGCTACTAAGAGCTTCAGCAATCTGTTGAGCCTGTTCAGAGCCGATGCCAGGACCAGCATCCAGTGCGTCATCAGAGTCGGTGCCGCTCATATTGAGGTGCACGAGGTGTTTGTTTCTGGCCAGCATTGACGCAAACGCTGCAGCTCCGCGAGAACCCATGGTGTGGTGTTCAATGTCGAGTAGCAGCAAACTCTTGTTTATCTCAAGAGCACATGCTAATGCCTCGGCACCTGCAGGTGCGACTGAATTCCACCGCAAATGAAGTTCACGCAGAGTTGCGGTGCGTCGTAAGCCCTCGGCTATTGCCAGAACTCCTCGCACTCGCAGCTCGTTACCCCGCAAATCAAGCCGCTCAATCGATTTGTTGCGCATCAGCGCTTCTTTAAATCCCACGACTCCGTCATCACCCAGTTGGGTCCAGCTCAGGTTAAGATAAGTGAGAGCATTACTTGATGCCAAACACTCCGACATTGCCTGGCCACCGATTGGACCTAGCGGATTGTTCTCCAACTCCAGTGTGTGCAGAGTAGCATGATTCCGCACCCCGTCAGCTAAGACACGAGCGGCTGCACCATCCAGCATGCAACTGTTTAGCGCAACACGACCGAGATGAAGGTGATGGAGCATTTTCTTGCCGAGAAATGCTGCTTCGAACACCTCCAACGGGCGGCCAGATACGCTAACTGTGATCATATCTCGGTGATCCTTCTGGCCTGCTGTTAAGCTCACAATTCCTGCCGTTTTCGCAGAGGTTGAGGCTGCAGGAATTCGCAACTCATTCAGCTCTTGGGTTACGCGATTTACGGCAAAGCACTTTGCAAGAATCCAACGATCAAGAAAATGCTTGGGCTTTACAAAAAACGTCATCGTCTCAGGAACTTCACCAGGTTTCGTGTTGCCACGTACTTGTTGAACTGAAATAACTGTTTCGTGCATTTGGATCGTTCCAAGCGTGCTGTTCAATGCCACAAGTTCTCCGATACTCTCTCCAGCTTCGGGAAATAGTCCAGTGTTGGATAGGTTCACATCTCGTAATGTCGGGGTCCATTTGATGGCGGCTAACAACTCCAGGACCGCAGCTCTACCAAGTCCGGGGTTGTCGTGCAGATCGAGCGACAGCAACATGGTGTTTTGAGGTATCAACCCTGCTACTACAAGACCATCGAGTTCTGTGAGTTCTCGATTAGCAAGGTGTATCCACCGGGATCCCTTCACCTTGTCGATGGGAAGAATTGCTCGAGCGGCACTCAATCGAACTACGGCAAAGCTGTCATTGAGATGACGGAGTGACACAACCATCCGCTTAGCTGAATCGAAGTCAAGGTTTGAGAGATACTGCGTGCCGTCAGCAGACAAGTCTCGTCCATAGACACAGAGCTCGCGTAGAGCGAAATTGTCTCTTAACGCGGAGAGCAGACTAAGCACAGCCTGTGGTCCCATCTTGTTCCAAGATAAATCGCACCGAGTGAGCGTCTCATTTTCGCGCAGTGCACGCCCAATTTCGTCAGCACCTTGAGCACCGAGTTGATTGTCACGAAGATCTAGATCGATCAGCATTGAATCTGGACTGTCCTCCAAGGTATCTGCGAGGTCGCGAGCACCAACAGAGCTAATCCGATTTCCAGCAAGGCTAAGGTGGGTGAGTGAGGTATTTACTCGTAGTGCAGCCGCAAGAGCACTTATAGCCAAATCATCGATCGCAACACGCTCCAGACGAAGTGACAATAGTGCGCGATTCACTCGGAGAGCTTGAAAAACAGCTATGGCTCCTTCGGAACCAATTTTGTTCTTATCAGCACCCTTGGGAATTTTCTTCTTTACTCTAGTATCACCCGAATCACCGTCGTTGGGATTAGATCTGCGCTGAAGCTTGGCTTTAACTTTCAATTTTACCTTGAGTCGAACTGGACGTGAAGGCTTGACTACAGGTTTTGGTCTGGCTTTTGATGGCACAAATAGTACCTTTGTACGGCTAACTCGATGCCTTAGTCTTGCGGCCATCCGTATAAACCCCAGTCGAGCACCTTTCCGGGATCTTCTTCGTTTCAGTTTCCGTTTAATAGGTTTATATGGTGGCGGAGGAGGTTCACCTTGCCGAATAGCTAGTGACATTGTACTTGTGTTAAAAGCCAATCCTGTATGGGCGAGCACCGAAATCTGCGTAGTCGTAATCAACGATTGTCGCCGTTTTTGCTGTTTATCCTGGACGTCGAAAACTAAACATCGAGACGAAATATTTCTTCGAAGACATAACGTCGTATATGTCAGTGACAATCCCAGCTGGAAGCAATCCCACCACCCAAACGGTGGAATATCGTCAGGAACGACGTAACTTCTCTCACGCTGCCGACACTTCTCTACTGCTGATAAAACCCCAGATCGTTCCGAATCATCGATCAAAAGAACGTGGTCGTGTACCAGGGTATTGTCGTTTCCAACCTCAGGAGCAAAACTTACTCGTTTCTTCGGACGAGTGGATGTGGTTATAGGTCGTTCATCATTGATTGACAGTATTTTTGCAGACTGGTCTGGAGTTGCAGCAATTATGTTTGAAAGTCCCTGCGCATCTGCAGGATGCACAAACTCAAAAATACTTGACTTCAAATGTGACATCGGTTCGATGACATGGATCCACGCTTCTTTTCGAAGATCGACGTTATTATCCTTGCTGCTTTCATCCTTGTCACCGTGCAAAGACCGTGAAGTATCATCTCCATCAGAACCCTTTTGTACATTGTTGCTTGGTTCCACTAATTCGGTTTGATGCAGCAGATCAACCACGGATGGATCTGAGAGACGATGATTTACATTGTTAGACCGCTTTGAAGTAGTTGCGTTGACAGCGCCTCCTTCAACGCCAAGTGCATCCATTGATACACGTCTATTCTGCTACGAGATACGCAGAAACTCGGCCATTTTCAAACGGATTTGGAGGCAAGTGACTCTTCAGCCTGGTGTGCTCACTCCTGAGCAATTTTAGGTACTTCTGCCAAAGCTTGCCTATGCAAGAACAAGATAAAAAGCACATGACAACAGTCAATTGACTCTATGACCTTCTTACATGTTGGTGCGTTGTCCGTCTATTGTGAGATTGGGTACGCCCGCTTGACGTGAATCTCTTCACGAGGCCTATAGCAACAAGGATCATCAGCTCAGTCCCAATCAACAGATTGTTACAACAACCTTCTCTTTCTCACCTGTCGTTAGCACCCGTCGGCACCAAGCCCATGCGTTGGATCACCTTCATCCCAGCCGAGATCCGACCGAAAACCGTGTGTTTGCCTACCCATTCAAAAATTAGGCAAAGAATCTTTAACAATTCAATTGTCCTCATCCATACCATCCAGCCACGGCGTCGGCGCTAACGTAATGAAGAACTGACTGCCGTTTGTGTTAGGCCCCGAGTTCGCCTACGAAATACAAGACCACAATCATTTGTCCAAGTTTTCGTTTGTTGCCACACAATAACAGCTAATGTTTACCATTGACAGTACACCAGCGCCCGTGTGCTTGAGTTCCTTGGTGATCTCGTCGTCAAATTTGGCCCTTTAGCAATATTCACATTAGCCTACAAATGTAGCCATGTGCGTCAATGGACTCCATTACCCGTAGATGGACTCTCCTCCTCGCCCTGTGCCTGTGGGATCCCCACCCTGGATCATAAAGTCCTTGATGACGCGGTGGAAGATGGTGTTGTTGTAGTAGCCGCGTCGCGCCAGCTCCGCGATGTTCCAGCACGTGCGAGGCGCGTGCTCCGTGTAGAGTTCCATAGTGAACTCGCCCTAGCAATTTAGCGCAAACATGTATACGCGCAGTAAGGAGACGATAGTGGAGAAGAGATATGCACATGCAGACGCACCACAGTCGTCTCGAACACTACGTGCGTCGGTGGCTTGGAGGTCGCTGCTGTTGTCATATTTGCGGACTAGCGCTCTGGGCGTCCGCTACGCCATGCACATGCAGACGCACCACAGTCGTCTCGAACACTACGTGCGTCGGCGGCTTGGAAGTTGCTGCTGTTGTCATATTTGCGGATTTCAAATTAATTATTTGGCCACAGATGTAAAAAGTGAAATTTCGTTTTTCACTATTCATTTGTACATGTACTACCGGTACTGTTGGTCACAGTTGTAAAGTAATGTAATGTTTTAGTTAGGTAAATAGTATGCAATTAACTGTAAAAAGTTATGGACGTAATTTTAGACTACCTCCTGATCAAAAATTTCTCTGTACACAATATTTTTGGTGTGT
>NBNE01001461.1:0-12463 GCA_002215365.1 Phytophthora megakarya | reverse complement strand
CAGATCGATGCCGAGTAGTATATAATACATGTAGTACTTGTGTGTTAACATAAAAATACCTTTACAAATGTATAGATTTCTGTGGATAATTTGTTCGTGCTGCCTGTACCCATCTAACCAAGGGCTATTTCACAGAAAACACGTATTTAAAGTGGCCACGCGAAGGCGATTAGCGATCGGAACAACTAGTATACATGCAGAAAATGTTGTGCACAACTATGATATAACACACAGTATACCATACGTATAAGTAATATGTTGAACATTAAAACGTTATTAAAAATTATTATAGTATTTGTATTGCAGTACAGTAGCGTATAATATAATAAGTTGTAGATTTGCGACATTGCAAACCTTGTAAATATTTCATGCGCATACAAACATTTCAATGCTAGAGCCGGTTTCTCATCCAATTTGTGCAGTGCAGACTCCGCACTGCACTACAGAGTGCGTGATATATTCCTTGAGCCAATCACAGGTGTTCCCTCACAAGCAAACAAAGACATTTTGGCCAGTGTTGGCAGGTTGTCGGTTTTTGATGGTTTTACAAAACATCGTGGTTTAACCTGGTTTTAAAACCAGTGAAACCAAAAAAACCTGGTCGAACTGGTTTTTCATAGATGTGCCTCAAACCCAAGTTTGACCAAGTATCAAATCGCGCATACATTAAAAATATGTGGTGCACAAAACTGTAATTTTTACCACACTAGATGCACATACAACAAAAAAATCAGGCTGTTGCAACAAAACACAACCTGGGGTTGGTTGTTCTGGTTTTTACAACCACTGGTTTTACCAACACTGCTCTGGCGAGTTTGACAGAATAGCACTTTTTAAAAGTTGGACTTAAAAGTTCTAAAACATGTTGGATATTACAGTATTTTGCCACATTTTCCGAATTAGAATTGGCAGGACCCGCAGTGTGCAGTTGAACATGTTCAAATTGTCTCTCTAGAGCGTGCGTGACATCTTGATATACATGATACTATCTTTCTTCACCCCGGTTTGTTTCTACAAATACTTCATATCCTGTCGAACACGATTCCTGGTACTTATTTTGTCAAAACTTGATATATGTGCATTCCAGTCAAAATTTTCATGCGCGGGTTTTTGAATCAATCAAGGTGGAATTGAAAATGACAGTACCAAACGTGACAAGAATTTAACACGCTGGAACCATTGATATCATAGTTGTGTGCGTTTAAGCCACTAAATGTTTTGATGTAACGCGGTACTTATGCATCTGTGCCTCAAGCTTGTTTAGGTGCGCTTTTTAGGGCATCCGTTAGTGATAACCGCCGCACATTTGACGAATATATATTCAATGTGGGTTTACAACAGGTTACAAAATCCGTTTCGCCATGTGTTTCGACGAAAAAATAATTGTAGAATGGAATGATGTTTTATTCCCACTAATTTGAGCTGCAATTGAGCCACAAGCAATTGTGGCAGCAAGTGTCCATCAATCAAGCGCGTAAAGGACTTTACTATGTACTACATCACTCGACTAGGCATGATGCCACCTGTCAACGATTAGAATTACTGAAGATTTCAAAGATGTTGACAAACAGGAGGCCTCTAGCCCAGAGCTTGGAAGTTCGAAATCCCTAAAGGCTTTAGAATATCGAAAATATCGTCCAAAATGATTCTAGGGGTTAGGTTTATATGACCATTTCTCTATGTGCTAGAGGTTGAACCTTTAGGTTTTCGCTTTTCACCGGCATGAAGGAAAAGTTTTGTGCATCTCTTACCTCGTATTCACCTTTCGGGGCCCATACGATAGCTGACCCAGCACACGGGAGCTGTGGCACATGCACTCTGGTCGAGCCAACAACACTCATTTCGCTGTTCTCACCCGTTCCTTAGCAACTGCGGTATAAGCTTACCAGAATCGTTGGGAAATCCATCTCGTCATTATAAACCACTCATAGTTAGTTATCTAGACTTCTGTCGCTAAGGCAAAATCAAATAAATTACATTCGATTTTTCAATAAGTGTGTTGGAGCACCCTCACCACAAAACCGATGCGAAGTTGGTACCCCACCAACCCGTGGCCTGCAGTTCGGCGGTGGCACCGGAGTGTTCCCGGTTCGCAAGTAGCGTATCTCTGGGTAAAGTAGTGATTAGGCGCTGGTCTAACCGAAACCATTTGTCTTCGTCACGGGGTGGATGGACCTCACCTCCATGTCTTCATGAAGTTAGCTTGGTAATCCGGATGTCGATAAGATTATTTCGCTAAGTCTTCGATCCGAATCGGACACAGACACATCTTGTGAGGATGATGATGGCGCACCTCCCGAGGATCCTAACTCCAACACTCCACACCCGGGTAGTTTCTCGCCGAACGGTTCTGGATCCCTTAAAATTTATCAAGCTTCTCCTGCAAACGGGCCTGATTTGTCCCCGAAAACGGTTATCAAGCGTTCGTGTAGCCTGCCCCTCTCTCTATTACAGCCTCTATGCCAAGCAAAATTCTCGAATCATAGAAGATGCAGATGACAACGATCTGGAGGAAGAGACTGCAGCCGTCGACATGGTTGGCATATACCCACCAAGACGACAATGGTGTCTATGGCAAGAGCCAAGATAAGAGGAGTATGAATCCTGAAAAAGACTTTGAATCGACTGGGTGCTGCTCATGAACTCGGCGGTTACCTCAATTTGAGGCGAGGCCTCACCTCCGAAGGCACGACTGGAGGATCAGTACTGAGTCCTCAGGGTGGCAATCTTATATCTCACAGGCAGCAGCGAAGAGACGGAATGTTAATCTCTAGAATGCGACGAAGAGGACAGAGAAACGACGAATCCGTACACCTCAGCTCTGTCCACTATACAGAGGATGCAGATTTAATGTTAGAAGTGGACACCCTTCGTGCTTTTACTCAATCTAAATCTGCCCAACGGCAACGTGACTCGGTCTCCCCGTGACACGGTGCTGCTGGTGAAGCCGGTGATACGGACAGTGAAGGATCGAAGAACGGTGACGATGATGATCCAGATCTACACACTGGTTGGCTTGTTGGTGATCATCTGCTTCCTAATCCTGAAATGCTACCTCATGGGAACTTCCCCGAAAACTCTGTATTCCAGGTCGCACTCAGACCCGCGTGTTTTTTGCCGCGGCCATTGGCCCTTGGGTGCAGGACAACATAGGTCAGCAGGCGACCATAATGATGACGGTGAGTATCCTTGCAACTGTGTTGCCTTTTCAGCTCGATTAAATTTCCTCCCATCACACACCGCGGTCTCGGCATCCCTGTGATCCAGCCTACTACGCCCATCTGATCACAGCGTGCAACAATGAGGCTCTAAATCGAGTCTCGCCGAGATCGTGAGCGAGCGCAATGTGCCAGATCCTATCTGTTTCTCACCTCAACTAGGTACAGCAACGCGATCGTGATAATATCGCTAGGCTATAGTGCAAAGGCGATCAACTCACTCCCCAAACTGATACTCTGATGTATCACACTGTTGTGGTAAAGTGCGATCGAAATCTCACGAGATGAGCAACCTCGGCTGCCAGATCGCGAGAAAGAGACAGACCAGGCGACAGAAATCCCACTCTGGGCCAAGGCATCAAGACGATTCCCCAGAACTGACGTGCGACAACACCGGTGGGTGATGGGGACTACGGATGACCCAATATCGACTGCAGATGACCAAAGATCCACCTGACGGAGTGATGGATGGCGATCCACCCTTATTATAGCGTGAGCAGGCCGGACCAAGACGGTTCATGGGGCGAAGTCACTATCGAGCGCTGATCCTGAACAATAGCGGACCGACGGACCAAGATCGAAGGAGAGCGGCTACATTTCGCACCCGGATAACCACCGATCAAGATATGCGAGGGAACCATAACCCCAGATCAAGACAAGGTGGCGATCCGAAACGCGGAGAAGGAGGCGGGATAGGACCGCCGGGAAGCAGGCGGCGAGCGCTCCAAGGCGAGCGGCAGGAACGAAGATCGCCGCACGACGGCCGCCGGCGATGGTTTAAGGGTCCGGGTCGACGTTCCTGATAGCGAACATGGGCCGTCGTCACAGATCGAGGCCGATCGGGGCAAAATTGTGATGGCCGATCGAGGCCCGATCGAGGTTCGATCGAAGTCCGATCGTGATCTTCGATCGAAGCCCGATCAAGATCTGATCGTGATCGCCGATCGCCGACTCAGGATAAGGTATGTATCCGGATGTCAGGTAATTGTAGGAACGCAGCTGAGGATGGGTTAGGAAAAAATAAACAGACTCGGATTTGCTCTAAGCTACACACGTGTCCGCCTTCGCCTGGAATCGGGGATATTTTTGGCCCCTCAAGCGCGTAGACGGTAAGGACATAGAATCTAGCGTAGCGGTTAAGACTGGATAATATATTGGCTACCTAGTGACTTGTCCTCAAGTGTTAATAACTGATCGGAAGGCATTGATTGCTTAGCCTAACGATTACATCGGATCTCGACTCAACAAGTTCCCCGCTATTGGAAACGGTAAGCATATCAAGGAAGGAGCGAGATCTCCGCAATTGGACCACCCCAAGCCCTGGATCGACAACCCGGCAGCTCGATCGCGACTCACGGATCCGTCAGCGATCGAGATCCACCTAGATCGAGGTAGAGCGAAGAAGTTCCGCGCTATCTCAACCCCCTGCGTTCTATCGTTTCCGGGTATACATCGAACGAGTCACCCAGGAGAGCGTAACCCGCCCGCCGTCGGGTACACAAGGTGAGCAAGACAACCAGATCACGGATCATCGGAGGACCCCCTTCGTTAGTCGGTGTCCGGGTGCAAGTGGTATCGGGAACCGCAGATGACAAGATTTTCACGGATTCCGCTTCGCCACATTGGTAATACCTACTTATGTGAGGGAGTTTCAGTCACGATGGCATTAATTTGGAGATACAGACTGGATCTGCCCCGAACATACATTATACGAGAACAAGTTGCAAACCTCCAATTTCGTCTACGGGCTTAACCCTATTTCCGGAAAATATAGATTCCAAACCGCAAAAAAGATCAATCGGTTGAGGTACGTATAGTTCTATTAGTTCAAAGCGAGGTATGCCGAGCTATAACCAGCGGTTATACTAGGTCTAGAAATCATGAAGAGACAGAAGAAATCTTACAAGGCCTAGGGACGTGCTTAGCAAAAGATACTATTTCAAGTCTGTGTTTGTGATACTGACCACACCAATGGAATTCGTGGGCTTTTTAACAAGGTTTTCGATGGAACGTTTACGACCAAGCTGGACCCATTTCACGTTCTACAACGATACAGCGATTTTTCTGGCAGATCGGTTCGAGTGCTATCAACTAAGCAGCTAGAAGGTATGCACTCAAAGCTTTGTAAATTAAGGGGCCGTGAATGGTGGCGATCGAAATGAACTATGAATCCTCGACATATTCATGTTGCAGCTAATGAATGACTCAATTACAACTAGTATTTTTGCAACGGACGTATTTTGTTTCGTTTAAGCAAAACTGAAAAACCAGGAGCCAAGTTTGATTGGAATCAATTTCGTTGAGTTCGACTCCAAGTCAATGTGTTTTACCGCTGCTCTGTGCCGTGACCTACTTCCGCCATCGCCTCGACTTGAGTACATGCTTGAACAGATCCCAAACCTAGACAACAACGCTGCAGAAACTTCTTATCGATCTGCACCCAAACGTACTCTCGACAGCAAACCGTGAGAAAACTTGGTCTCTTGATTAAACTTCGTACAAGTCAAATGCTAGCTTACCATGCTCCTATAACAGATATGTGACGGCTTCTTACTGCAGAGCATATCAAGCGCAAACAGATATCACGTTCTGATTTTGTTGAATTGCTTGGACTTGAACCTGCGTATGAGTCGACGAGTGAATTTTCTTCGAATGAATTTAAGCTATTAAATCGGTACGTGTAGAACAACTAGCTTCGAGAATGCCGTGGGATAAATATGAAATAGTTGCAAAGATTTCGTATAAAAAAGCTGTATATCACCCCGTTCTCGGATTAGTAAACGCAGTTTTAGGACAATCTCGCACCGAATTCCTGCAATTAACGAATACCTCATTCGTGGTAATTTTCAATACACAAGTCCATCAACGATCAGAACTACAGAAAAGATATAAGATGGTGATAACAATTCGCCTGATAAAGCGCGCTTCAAGAACAACATTTTATTTTGCTTCGGTCAACTTCTGGTATCAAGAAGGTTAAACAAGTTTTTTATCGTGTGTATCATTTTCCATCCTTGACTTGCGCTTATATTGGTGACAAGTCGAAGATATGCCTAGCTAAATGTTGGGAATCGCTTCGCCGAAGTCAAACACGAAAAAATTGAAGAAACCGAACAGAAGCAGTTGCCATGTGTCTAACTTCATCGTTGGATGGAGCTTTCACAGGTGCACCCCCAGAAAACTCGGCGAATATTGTAACAAATAGTTGTTTGAATCATGTTCTGACAGATGTCCTGTCCCAAAACACATCCAACTTACCCAACACCACCTTCAATATTTTACAAAGGGCTTTCAAATGGCCGGTACTTCCTCAATTTCACCAAGGGTAACTCAACAATGTACTTCGGGGATACCCGAATTGATGCAATTGAAGGCCCGGTATTATTTGAGGCGGCATGCAGACTCATTAAGAAAAGGAACACCTGGGCAATGGACAATGGTCTAAATAGAGCACCAACACACCAACTTACAGCCCGAAATGCCCATGAATGCCATTCGCTCCCGATAGAAAATCGGTCGAAAAAGAGGATGTTGTCTCAATCGTCGATGATTTCCACTGTAAGACCAGCAAAAAAGAACATTCAAAGAGTAAAAGATTTACTCAATCAGCAACAACTACAACACCAAATATAATCAGTGAGAAAGAGCAAGAACCAGAGTAATTGCCACCTGATACACAAGTTAAACGACCTGTATGCAAAATTTTCAATGAGGACAGACGACGAGGCGAAATGTATATATAATGGCGCTAGACAATAATCAGCGAGAAAGAGCAAGAACAAGAGTAATTTCCACCTGATACACAAGTTAAACGACCTGTATGCAAAAGTTGCCGTGAGAACAGACGACGATGCGGTGAGATGGGCGATAGCAAGTATTGTGAGTACGAAAATAGAGCGCACAATCTATTCTATCATATTTCGCGCAGAATCGATAAACCCAACCAAGACGCGATACATATTGCCCTCACAATAGCATTATCACAATTAAGAAATGTCACATGAGTTGTTTTCATACCATGTTGATATCTGTACCGATATTGGACATGTTGTAAGCCGCATCTACCAAGTATTTCATGTATGTCTCTAATAAAGCTAAGGTGGTGTGCTGATACACCAGGGTCAACAGTTATATCCAATGATTTGAATCCGTTGTTGGTTGTGAAACAGGAGGATGCGCCATGCAATCACCATCAAAAGAGTTGAGCTTCACCGCTACGTTTACAGTACTACTTTATTATCTCACTTTGATAAAATAGACGATGATTAATCTTGCACTAGCGTACTTACCTTTGACTTCGATGCTCGAATCATTTGCAAGGATCTCTTTGATCGAATTCCCACTTTATCGCCATCAAAAGAGTTGGGCTTCACCAAACGTTTACAGTACTATTTTACAATCTCACCTTGATAGAATAGATGGTGATTAATGCTGCACTAGCGTACTTACCTTTGACCTCGATGCTCGAATAATTTCATAGATCGCTTTGATCGAATTCCCACTTCAGATTTGCGATTTGTGACTTTGATTTACAAATTGGACGTTTAATATCTCGAGATTAGCAGGACGGACATTCTGGCAGATGCTCGATGATGGTAGTGGCTGGTGGCGATTGGTCACGGACAATCCCGAGGACACTGGTCAAGCCCATCTACTTCAATCCTACACTAGACACGTCACTCGCAACATCCACAAAGTTGAAGTGGAAATGTTTTTGAAACATCCAGGTATCGCACTGGAACAGAACAACTATTCGGTATCACCACCTCCACAATATGGGGACTCAAAGTTAACCCCGTAACTGCACCCAACCTTTATCAGTATGCCGATTATCGGCTTGGTTTTTAGGGTTCTTTAAAATAATTCAATATACCTTGTCATCTTCATCATGTTTGAGACTCAAAATGTACGAGGTTTACGTCAGAAGTCGGGTTGGAATGGATGGAAACATGGAGCGGTCTATAGGCATCATCAGGCTTTTAGTTTGGTTGATCCAAGAAGAGACTCACATTGACAATGCTAAAGGGGCGGAACAAAAGGAAGTCGAGTGGATCGATTGTGGGCAAGCAATTTCGACACGGACCAGATATGTACACATATTGAAGCACGGGAACAGGCAAATAAGGGAGCGGTATTTTAATAGATGCAAAGATTGGCAATAAGGCACAAGCTTGGTATCCTGAACGCTGGTCAATATGAGTGATAATGATAAAGTCGAGGAAATATTATTAGTGAAATTCTACGCTTCGAATGAGAGAGCTCTCAGTAGCCCGAGCAACCACCGACAGTGCGTAATTTTGGCAAATAAATTTAAGTATCGTGTATTGATTATTATTCTTTTCAAACAGATGCAAACAACTTTTATTTGTGAGGCGTGCGACAATCCCTTCGCCCGCCGAGACGGCAGGCTACGGCATCAACGAAATTGCCGTCGTGTCGTTCGTGCGACATGCTCTCGCTGCGGACTCCCCGCTGGTAGAGGACCCCCAAAAATGTCTCGACACCCGTTGACGCAGCGATGTAGAAATTTCGCCCAAGCGGGGCATCAGGAAATGTTGCTCGTCGACGTCATCGCAGACCCCAAGCGCACTCAGAAGGGGTGTCATTACCACATGAGGAGGCAACCCTCCCTTTGATGAGGACAACGTTCGCACACGGGCGACAAGTATGCCAGTAGATGAAAACGGCCAACCCGTCGATATGATCGATTTGACGGTTGGCACGGAAGATATTTTGCAAAAAAACATGAAATTCAGCCAAATCAAACAGAAACTTCGCAAAACCAACGTGAAATTCCACCAAACAAACCTGAAGTTGCGCCACCTCAGCGTGAAAATCCGCCAAACCAGACTGAAAATCACCCAACCCAGCCTTAAATTCCAATAAGCGACCGGGGAAATAACGACGGTAACGCTGACAGCGACTGTGAAATGTGTTGTGTACCGATACCGCGAGGAGAGTTGGGCGGTTGCCCCGCAAACACCACCCGTTGTTCCATGCGCTACGACGGTACGTGCCACGAGCGAAGGCTGTATGGACATCCAACGTGTCCGGGGGTGTCGGGTAGATGTTCCCGGGCGCCGTGCCCACCATCTGCGGCCGTCATTGGGGTTCAGGGTGTCATCGGAAACTACTGTTCGCCGATCACTTCGAACCGAGGGTACAGCCTGCGAGCATGTATTCCAATGGGAATGTCCCTATCGAGTATATTTGGAGCAAAGCCGTAGAGGGTTGACACGCGTGCGAGGACGTGTACTCTGCCCATCGTGCGCCAGATTCAATTACGCGATATTGGACGCTGGCGAGCTAACTCCGTTACGGCTGAGTTACCTCTCTTTCATGGACATTGACATTGACGTTTTAGAGACTTTCGATGGCTGCCTCAGTAACAGAGATAGTCACTGAAAATTTTCTACATTTCCGTTACTAAACATTGTATTTACCCAGTAAATATTGTATAAAGCCGTCATGTGTGGCAGACTATTGACGCGTGGATCCACCTACAGAATACAGTATTAAATCGTCAACTGTGGTAAAGGATAGAAAATAGTATCCACGATCTAAATTCAGTATTATGAACTGTGGCAGACACTTGAAACTAGTATCCACTTACTCAATGTAGTATCAAAACATGAACTGTGGTAGACTATAAAAACTGTTATTCACATACTCAATGTAGTATTAAAATGTCAACTGTGGTAGACATTTCGATATACTATGGTGTCGGGCGTGGTATATTCTATAATATCTTGTGAATTTTATCATTTTTTAGAATTTACATAGTAAAATACATGATGTCTTTTATGTTGAGTTTTGTGCGCGTTTTGATCTGATGACGGTGCAAATCTTGTTGACGCTCAGCTTCCCCTCAATGATTTCCCCGAAGCTTTCTTCAAATATGTCCATATCATCGGTGTAGCTTGTGCGGATATATTGGCTATCAGTTTCGTCTTGGACAATCGGGGCTTGTACATCTTCACCTCATGGGGGAGCACATCCACGCCTGCTCTGTATTGACGCCGAGAGGGGTTGCATGTCCAATACTGAGTTACGTAGTTATTCCATGATTTGGCCTCCGGGAATTCTGAAGTCAACGGAGTGGTAGTTATCGCTGTAGTAGGCTCAGATATGACTGCTGATCGGGACGTGTCGTTGCTACTATTTCCAGTTACCTCTACTAGAACTTCCCTCAGTCTTTGTCATCAATGCCTGATCCGATGTTGAGATTGAGTTCTTTGTGGCAGGCTCAGCGCTTAGAGATTGAGCCTGTGGTCGCGATGTATCGCTAAACATCTCTTTGGTGTGGTTGATCACATCAGGCGCTAGTGAGTCACCAAGTTGACTTTCTTCGCGATCAAGAACGCTATCCAGGAAAAAGCTCAAGCCGGTTTCATTGCGCTCTTTTAAAGCCCACCCTGCCCATCATTTCACCATTTTCAATGACCATCGACGTTTTTCAGGAGCAATACTGAGCTCCCTCGCGTCGGAAGCAGTGTGTTGTGAATCAAATGTCATCGCCCAGTAGACTTTGGTCGATGTTCATTCCAGCCACAATGTTTACATTTGGATAAAGTTGTACTCCGTCATTGCTGTAACCCCATTTTACGCCGACTCTGCGTTGTGTGCTGCAGTATCTGTTGGTCGTCTTCGCTTTACACTGGCACGTGGAACCCGTGTAAGAGACGAAAACACATATTCGTCACGATTCCAAGAGTGGTTTAGAGTATCCGACGCAAAATCGATCCAGCGATGCCCGTAGATCAGGGCTTCGGCAGTTTGGTCGTCTTTCGGGAGGACGTGAAGGTTGTACGTCTGGCTGCCCTGGGGATCATGGTCGGTTTAATGTCGCAAATAGTAAAGCATCCATATCGTACCGTCACAGATGGATTGGTCGTCGAAACAGCTGAAGGCCCAATTGAATATCACTCCGCGTCATCTGTAAAACTTCGTTGATAGGGCACAGCCCGTACAAACACAGCGAACCAACAGCCATGAACCACACACGCATCAACTCATTGAAGACATTACCGTCTTGAAGATACTTGTCATTGTTGTCAGTTTCGACTGCGACATCGGAGATGGATGAACAGGAACCCGCTCTCCTTTCTTGACCTTGTTCAGACCAGTCATTAGCTGACTGATCACGTGAGCCTTGGTAGGATTCCCACGATCTTCTTAACCTCCATCGTCTCTCTGTTTGGCAAACCACCGATCCACTGGATGCTCTTCTTTAATCATAGCAGGTTTGGGAGTACCACGACAGTGCAGCTCGGAGCTTTTCAGCAGGCCACTGTGCATTGAAGCGACTGATTTTGCTGATGTAGTCTGCCAAAACACTCGGAAGCTCTTGAAATCGATGTTGTAGAAGATTTGGGTACCCTCCTTGCTCACAAAACTCGGTAAATCGACGCAAACTGCCGTTGTAATCACTGCGAGTGCTTGATCCAGTCGCTCATCTGCAACCTGAGTTGCTGCAAGGGCCTCCGAATACAAAGGGTGGTCTTCGGGTAGCTCGACCCGCAAGCGAACACGGAAGTGGAGGAAGCCAAAAGGCACGCGCACACGTTGTAGATACTGGCAGATATAGGGGGATTTTCTCCCGGGCTGGTTCTTCTCTCTGGTTTCGCGGACGGTTCTAAATAGAAGGTGGAAGGGAGCCAGTTATTGTAACCCTAAACACTGTCAAATTTTAGCTAGTAGCTATCGGTTGCCCAGCTGGGGCACTGTTTACAGAAGTACTAGGAGCACTTAGAATAGCTTTGACTATACTTTTGTGGATAGTGTTAACGCTTTTTACGGCTATTATTGTTGGGCGTCACTACTGCCACATTAGAAACCATATGCAAATGCATAAAACGGCCAACATTGTGGCTGAATTGTGTCTGAACTGGTCACAATTCAGCCACTATGATTTTGAAATAGAACTCTATTTTATTTCCATAAATTCTGACAGTGCTAGGCGATCGGCCGCAATCAGCCACAAGCAGAGATTGACAGTAACGCAGATTTGACAGTATACTATGATAATGATGCGATGTGCCAAGAAATGATAGATATTGATGTTGCTTAGATGAAAGCTCTTCAAGAAGCGATATCGCTAACACTTGCTATCACTACCTTTTACTAGAGTGCGTTGATTCTTGGCCCATACGACTTCTCTGAATCGGTTGAAGCAGTAGAAGCGCCTTGTTTCATACTCTCAATCTCTCGACTATTGTGCTTCATCAGTAGCTGCTTTTCTGCCC
>NBNE01001460.1:285-12472 GCA_002215365.1 Phytophthora megakarya | reverse complement strand
TGGTATCGGGAACCGCGATCACAAGATTTTCACGGATCCCGCTTCGCTAAAACTCCATAGTATTTGCCACATATGTGTTAACTCCGGACAAGTGAGAAAACAATGTTCCAGTGTTTCAATTGAATCACACCCTCCCGAATACAACATTGTGCATTCGGATTGCTAGTAATCAACAAAAAGAGCCTTGAACCGACAATTAGGCCCCCAAAGAGTAGTCTCAGCATTACAGCATGAACAACAGGTACCAAACACTGTCGGAACAGTCTTATCTAAGTGAGAGTTTGATGTAGACGCTCTCGGGGGCATCCAAGTTGTACCATGGGATGTAGTCCCATTACTTTGTCGAGAGGTTGAATGAGTTTCTTCCAGTCACCGGCATTTAAGCTAGGGAAGAATCGTGACCGTGATCGTTCAGGAGTGCTGGCAGTCACCACAACCCCTAGAGATGGAGGGATTGTACTGCTAACTGCCGTTCGCAATCCACCAGCTTCCGGGTGAGGAAGAAGTCGCTGGTAAATGTTTCGTATTTGATAATATAATATGAAGATGTCCCGAGCAAATATGCGTGATCCCAACTACGGTTCCACTATGGAACAAACCATTTCGAAAAACTCCCCTGAGCTTCGCCACTTTCGATCGTTATCCAGCAAATCAGCAATACAATGTTTATTTGCATTCGCGAGAGCCCGACACAGATATCGAAACATGACAGACCCTGCTCCTAGCGGCACCGACGGTGCCACCTGAAAATCTTTGCACGTGCTCCACCAAATGAAAAGAGCGTATTGCAACGCTTTGGTACGGCTAATTGAAAGTAGCCTTCGTTCCGGTCATTGTAGCCGATTCCACTGCCGCAACAGTTGGCGCCACCAGACAGGTAGCATTGTTGCCCTCCACCTGGATGGTTTTGGGGGATCCTGAAACAAAAATCACTTAATTCTGGCCTCCAAAAGGGTTCAAACCGTTTCCGTAGCATGACCATCAGTGGGCGATACCAAACAGTATCTTCTGTACTCCGAGGTTGACCCTCGAATGCTTTTACAACCTCTTGAAGTAGTTGAAATTGTTGTCGCTTGATGCTATTCAGGAGTACTGGCACTCCAAGTCCATCTGCTTCTTGTGGTCGTGTGGCCAAATCTGTCATTTCCAAATGGAATCCCTAGGTACCGCACAGTTTCACCATCATGCAATGTTCGGAGTGGCTGAAGTTCAAGAGGTTCATGGTGCTTGTTCAAACTCATTATTACCGATTTCAAATTGTTCAATGTGCACCAGAACCCTTACAATAACAGTCCACCAGATCAAGTTGAGCTTGAAGGTGGCTTCGATTTCTGGAAAACAACACCGTGCCGTCTGCAAAAACGCCGTAACAATTTTCAAATTGTTCTCAACAAGGACCCCGTGGTGTTGGTGTTCCCGCAGTAAATTCCCAAGTGGCTCCAAAGTAGGGATATCAAGGAGCCACTCAGGTAACTTCCAGAACCCAGGACCAGTTGAGTGGTGCCACGACGTGAGCTCCACTTGGTGTGCTCGATGGTATCCGTAATCCCAGGTTTCATAGCTTGCGTCATGATAACACTCCGCCAATAAGGAATCTGACAGGAAAATGTAGTCTAAACGATTGCGTCTAGGGCGAGGCCCCGAAAAAACTGGCATCAACAACATTAAGCTCCAATAGCCACATAGATGACTCTCTCCTGCTATCATCTGGGCTTGGATGGTCTGACACTGCATCCAGCTCAGGATCAAGTGCGACGTTGAAGTCTCCACACACAATGTGTATAGCATGTCCTCGAAACGTGTTAGGAGGCGTTCAAAGAAATCTCGCCTTGCCACTGGGTCATTTGGCGCGTAAATGTTGTGGATGTAGCACATAGCGTTTCCTCACGGTATCTTAACAACTAAGTAGCGATTTGGAATCGTCATTGAAGCAATTGCTGTAGCCGCTTCTCACGCAGGACATGATCCGTGAATAATAGTTGCCACACCTCCACTTCTTGGATACATAGTCTGCTGTCTTTCTCCGTTCATGTCTGAGTAAAATACACGTCCACCATAGCCCTGGTGAACTAAATAAGAAAACCGCTTGGCCTGAGCCTTGTCTCGAAAGCGAGTTTCTTGCACACACGAAAAATAAAAATGTTTAAGGTGCTTGGATATCAAGGGGTTTCCACCACCCTTAATCCCGCGCACATTCCATGTCAAAACTTTGCAGGATTGACCGACATTCATTACCGGCTTCACCACTAGTTGTCCGTGCCTGCTAAAGCAGGTGTAGTCATGAGTATATTCACAGACAAGACCGGCAAGTTATCGGCCGTTAAATCACTGCGATTTAGTGCCATGAGAGCATTCGAGAGTTCGTTTACTGGAGTCCTCACCAGATGTGCTTGCATAAGTTTCTTCCCCACTTGCGATCGAAGTAAACGTTGTAGTGTTCCGTTGGAAAGCAGTTCCACTCCGTTATGGGGGAGAAAGGAGCTCGCTTCCCCTACAAGTGGATGAAGCCCATTTCGATTCCTGAAGAGAGAAGGGCATGAGCTCAGCAACAAGAGCTCAAACCACTCAGGCATTGAAGTAGTTCCCATTGCTTTTGCACGGGAACGTGAAGTGTAGCGAAGACCGACGTGATGTATTTCACGTAGCTGCTTCTGGTATTGCCGGTTTTCAATTCCAACTTGGACATTCGTTCATGGAACGAACGTGCAACACCGTCTGTCACGTAGGGTGCCAAAATTCGCTTCCATAGGTGGATGTCCGCGAGCTCGGTGGTAGCCTTCCCACCATTCATCATGTCTTTGCAGAAAGCCATAGTCCACGCTAATGGGAGTTCACAGATCGATGCGATGACCTGATCCATGTTCTTTGACCCTTGCAGCAGACTTTCAACAGCATCTAATTGTTGCACATTGCTGTCAATGTGGTCCTGACGAACCAACAAGCGTGTTTCTTGTTCGGAGAGTCGAAGTGCCTCCTTTAAAAGGAGGTCATCTTCGGATAATCGGGGTAGAGTCAGAGGGCGCGTTTTCGTTGGAAGTGGGCCCGGGGCTGTACTTACTGTCCTCAAGTGTGGTACAATAAGGATACCTTGTACCAGGTCACTCGGTACTCCCGGTTCAACCACATCGAAATCACAATCGATTGACACGAGAGCTTCAAATGGGTTTTCATCCGAAAAGGGGACACAATCCGTTTAAAACCTGTGTCGAGGTGACGTGCCATGTCCACATCTTGGTCTTCATGATCGCTATCTGTCAGCGATTCCATGGTCATGTCTTCCTGCGTCACGACAGGTAATTCTTCTGCCAACATTTGAGTATTTTGACACGTTTCCTCAAGACGAGAAACGTTCATCTCTCGGTCAATCTCCTTTGATCGATGAACAGTGCCTTTATACAGGACAACAGCATTACTTCCATCCGCTTCTTTAGCAGGAACTTGATTTTTCTTCGGTTTTGCGTTCGAACTACGAGGCGTAGCTAGCAACGCCGTTCTTGTAGTTGCCGGCACACTACGTTCTGGTGTGTGCTGATTTCCACCTGCACTTGATACAACCGCGTAGCGAGATTGACGATAGGTAGTGGCTCGAGCCGGAGGTGGAGCCGACCAACTGGCATTTGGCTCACACTAATATGCGCCACATATTAGTGTGAGCCAAATGCCAGTTGGTTGGTTACAAACCCGTGAGCCAGAAGGCACGGTGGCGCAACTTCACAGCCGAAGTAAAAGCGCCACGTTGGGTTACCACTTGAGCTTCTAGGTTTACGTCGCGCGGGGTCATGAAGAACGGGCGTGCTCCAAGAGCACAAAGTGCTAAAAAGAGGTCGTTGTCCTCCTCATTAGTGTGCACGCCAGACACATCCAAGTAGAACGTGTTTAGGAAAACAGAGGTTCTTTTGATCTTGAACTTGTGGCCCAAAACCATCACTTCTTGTCCGACAAGCCTCTGCACTTCATCCAGCGAGCGGACTTACCCCTGACGGTATTTTTTCTACCATAGCCACGCTATATTCCTCCAAAACTTCCTTGACAGCTCCGTTCCCGTGGTCCATAAGGAAAGACTTGAAAATGACCGGGAGTGGCGTAGACGCACAGTACGAACCAGTTTCAATGATGACCGCGTGACGCGCAGAAGACGGCGTAAATGGGCGTTGCGCCGATATCAACGACAAATACTCCGTAGGGGAAGTATCATCACGCTCATACGCTTCTTCGAGCTGCCTAGCGCCTTCATCAGACACAAGGGGCTCGGTAAGTACCGTAGACGCCGCACTGCGAATACGGGAATATTCCTGCGCTAGCAGGTGATCGGCCATGGACGGCGCCATAGTAGGCATTCCGTTCTTCGAGAACAGGGGTTAGGGTTCGATCTGAGAGGGAGTCTGCAAAACTAAAAGTCAAAAAGAGGGACCTTATGTTGCACATATTAAATATGTTAAAATTTTCAACAACAGGGACCTACATCATGCTGGGGGCCTAGGAAAGCACTATTGAAGACGTAGGCTCTCGGACAAGAACGTATTGAACATTCAGGTGATACGTGAAATCAATTCGCACCGCGTTTGAATACGTAATTAGACTCCGGAACCAAAAACTGGTGATATGCGAAGTCAATTCATTTGTAACTGGCGATTCATCTGCACAAAAATAATTTTGACCATGTTAATTGAGGTTCTTATTCCCGGATTGCGAGCCACCACTGTGTTAATTGCAATGGCCACGATTGCCGGTTCTAGATGAGGCTGGGTTCCCGTTGTTAAAATATGTGCTACACAAGGTACCTCTTTTGGGGGAACCCCTAAATAAAAATACCCACATAGCCCGAGCGATTGGCTTACAATATTTAAGTACGTATGGTAAATATCGGCATCGCCACAATAGGTACCTTGCGCAACAGACAACATTGTCTCTTTTCTCGAGACAGCGCATACATAAGTCATGGTCACGGCCTTCCAATCACTGTAATTTCGTAAACGTCCCAGCTTCGTTTGTGATCCCACTAGAGAGTAGTGCCCCAGTACACACTGGAGCGCCAGCATGCATGCGATGATCTCATTGAGATTAGTCATGCATGACGAGTCTTTGACCCCCGCCTCTACATCCCAAGGTACATGTGTGAAGTATTCCCGGAGTGCAATATTTAGCAGCGTTTCGGAAGTAGTTTCGAACGGGCAATTGAGCTAGTATTAAGGGGGTAGCTTGGGGTAATCTGGACTCATGCAGATTTCAACCAGTAGTAGGGATAAACTATCATAAACTTTAACAGCAAGTCTGGATATTTAATATTTGCTGCAATTGTCTCTCTCCAACTTAGTTGAAAGATTAAAGTTAGCGGACTCCCCAGTCTTACATAAACTGCGAGATTGGCATTTTCATGGCTATACCTCGATCTTCTCGAACTTCGTCAACATTATGACTTCCTATCCACCGAACAGGACGACCTCCTGGTCGGACACAAATGTCTGCCGGGTACTTGTCACGCGTGATTGAGCTCATATATGGATCTTGTAGTGGGATCGTATACACGAAGCTGAACCAAAAGAACGCAAATCAATCGGCTTTGACATGAAGTTTTGTGGTTTCAATCCTCCCAATGGACAGACGTTAAGCGACAATGTGATTTGGTCAGTGATACTGAGAACCAAGAATCATCATCACATATTGCGCGCTGAGACTCAGGACGACACTAGAAAGAGTGGTTTTACTGGAGAGTTTTCGCATGGACAAGTTGCTGGGAAACAACAGCAACCAAATCACACGTATACAACCCGTTCCGACACCTCTGAACACCAGATCATATTTGTACCATCCGAGCACCACACCACAACCACCCTTGAATCTTCATCAACAACGACTAAGGTACTAACCTACCGCAAACGCCCTTCGTGTTTTCTCTCCGATATCGAAACAGCACAACAACTGATTTCGTCCATCGAGGCAACGTCATATCCGGTCACAGAAGGGCTCACGCGTGTGATAGTTGTAGATGCCATGGAGAATAAGATTCGCCACGGAGAATATTGTCGTGTTCGTCAAGCGCGCAACAGGAACAAGCAGAAAAAGCATCTGGTGGACCTCCAACCCGATATTTCAAAATTGCAATGCGAGATTGAAGTACTCAAAGCAAAGAGGAAAGACACTGCTCGTCTCCCGATAGAAATCACTGTTTGGACACTCACAGCAGAATACGCGAGCTATTTTAACTGATACGTTTCTTCTCCTGGAGCATTACACGCTAAAGCATCGTCATTTCTTCATGGCATCATGGTACCAGACATATGGTTGGATCGGATTTTGGCATAGCCACACACCTCGTTGTAGCTGGTGCTACAAGTGCAGCTTGTGTGGCGGAGTGGGTTGGCAGAAATTGCTGTCTGCCGCTGTCCAGCTCGATACAGTGCCTCGGACGATCGACTAACCGAGGGGGTACTCCGAATGTCCGCTGACGCTGAGGTTCTTCTCACCTTGTGTACCCGTCGGTGGGGCGGGGTTGCACTCTTCCGGTGACTTGTGGATGCCTTGGGTTGGTTGTTCGTGGGAACCGTATGGACGGTACGTGGAATTGTTGACTGCCGCGCGGATACTTCTTCACGCGGCTGTCGGGTATGAGGTAGATCAGATAACCAATCTACGTGTCCTTGTGTGTGTTTGTTTTCCTTTCCGTTGCTTGCCGCTTCCTTTAGCGGGATCTTTGAGGGGGGGGGTGTTTGGTCGAGCCTAGTAGGTGTCGACGAGTTGTTCTGCTGCAGAGTGGTGTGGTTCCTTGGTCGTCAGGTGGGCCAATATACGTTCCCAGCCTGGTATAGGATGCCACGTGACTAAAGCAAAGGGGGTCCAATGTGAGAGGTCCAAAGAATATTCAGAAGTCTGCCTATCTTTCCCCAGCCTATCTCCACAACCACTCGTCCTGAGCTGTACCTACATGTGCCGTAAACACGGTACCCTTGTACCCATATAAGCCTTGCCCATTCTGCCTGCGAGCTTCCACTCTTCACCTGTTGATCGATGTCCGTTGATCGACGTCTCTTGTTGATCGATGATCGAAGTCCTTCTTGTTGGTCGACGATCGAGGTGTAGGGTAGGGTTCGGCTTGCGCAGCCAACGTCAACTGGGGTGTTCGTCACACCAAGTGCGACACGCCTTACACCCATCTTCGCCTTTCAATCGATCATCCGGCCCCTGGTCACACTTGATCGGATTTTCCGTGGTCGCTCCACGTCAATCGCCCCCTGCGTGCAACGGAACTGTACAGCGGTTCACTCGCACGCAAGCCCCTAACTGCCACATCATATCCCGGATCCTATTATTCCGACGTTGATCAACTGGCATGCCATCCGCATCCTCCGCACCTTCTTCAGCGCCTGGTGCGCCCAGCACCACCGCGCACCCGTCCACTACCGACTCCACTTCTGGTGCATATGCTTGTGCCTCTCCTGGTTTTTGCCAATCTTGCTCACTCTCTTCATTGTGTTCTTCAGCACCTTGGTCTCGAGCTCGTGCATTGCTCCCGTCGCCTGCGTTGCCAACGTTATCTCTCGTGCCTCCTGTGCTGAACGTAGCTTTCGTCCGCGGTGCGCTGGTTCAGCCCGCGGCCGTGGTAGACCATGCCAACGCATTGGAGTCTCTGGTCGAAGGCCACCACGCTCTGCAGCTGGTCTATCGCGGTCTGCGGGCGCGTGTGCGGGAACTGGAGCACGAGATAGACGACAACTTCGCCGCCGCTCGTCCCTTCGTCGAATTCGTCGAGAACAAGTGCTCAACCATCGTAATCGATCTCAGGTGGACCTTGGCGAGGCGTTAGACGAGTTGCAAGATCGTCGTGACGACTCAGCGGAGCTCTTGAACGTGCGCGCTCGCTTGCAGACGACTCTCAGCGACCACATCGAGAAGCTGGAACGTCTTCACCGGGAGATCGATACCTTGAAGACGCGACTGAGCGCTGCTCGAGCCGTCGCGATGCAGTCTTCTCCTGCAGATGCTCGCCGTTTTGCTGCTCTTCACCACGAGTGTGATCAACTATGAGTCGCCCTTCGCAACGCTTGTGACGCCTTCCGCACTTAGGGTGTCGCGATCCACAGCCCCGAGAGCACGATCCGCGCCCACGAGGCTCACCTGAAGAAGATGGAGTACTCTGAAGCCCACCCCCAACGTCATGTGAGCAAGTTGGAGTCTCGGCTTGGTCGTGCGCAAGCTCGCCACCAGCGTGCCTGTGAAGAGCGGGACTGGTTCAGCAACGCAGCTGCTGTTGCTGAGGCTGCTACCCGTCGCCTCACTTCCGAACCGGACGAGGTCACCATTGCCCGAGACAAAGCCGTCGCTGCTTCTCAAACGTTTGGTACGTTTGACAATGATCCACCGTTGTGCCTTTGCTAATCTTGATTCTTTGCTCATAGCGTTACGGGCGGCTTCTCTCCACGGCGACGTCGTTAGGTTGGAGAAGGCGCCGATGCGACACGCGTCGATCAAGAGGAGTTCCCCCAAGTTCAAGTTAGCGTCCTTCAGCAGAAGGTGGGGGACATCTCCCGCGAGAACGGTGCGTTAAGCCTCCGTGTCTTGGAGGCTGAGACGGCTTGCTACGTCGCTGGGGAAGAACGCGACAAAGCTTCTGCCGGTCTACTCGCTCTGCGGTCCCAAGTCGCAGGTTTAATCTCCTCGGTACAGCCTGCTCCGGTCGCTCCTGCCGTGGCTGATGTTCCTGCCGTCGATCCGTCTTCCGTGAGAGATCACCCCCAGGTTAGAACCAGTCGCAAGCGTCGTTCCGTTCAAGACCCTGACGACGCCACGCCTCCTCCACGCTCAAAGCCTCGGCACGAGTTTTCTCGCTCCAACGACCTTCCTCCGGAGCTCGATCTCTCCGGTGACCAAGATGACGCGTCCGTTGGTGCGGATTCTCCGGGACGTCACGGCGCCAGTACTCTCCGCGGTTTACGGCCAGCCGGCCGTGATGGCGTATGCCAGTCACATTCCGACCCGTCCTTAAATCGTCTCCGACGTGGCGATGCTCGGTCCGACCTCGCTGATCATCTCCGTGATGCCGACTCGGGGAGTGACGACTCCGTGATGCACGCCCTATCTGGTCTCCCCACTTCGTCGCCTCCCCTGCTTCGTCTGACCTTGCTGGTACCGCGCGTGACCGTCCGATCGACCTGGACGCCGATGACGCGGATGACAGTACCGTTGGTGCCGAGCAAGTCATGACGTCCACTCGTGGTAACAGTGTTCGCGATTCTGTTGCCGTCGATGCGAGTAGTGTCTCCAAGTTTTTGCCTCGCAACGAGTTGCTGACTCCTGCCGCCTATACCCAGTTACTCCGACCTGCGTTGACCGCGCACACTGGGTTCCAGGCTATCGCACTCGTGTAATCGTGTCTGTGGCTGACGTAGCTCCCTGGCCCCTGTTGGAGGTCTCGCAAATCAGCGTCCTTGAACTTGACATTGCGATGTTGTGCAGCCGTTTCTCTAAGCCTCCTAACTGGCTATTTCCGAAGCCAGAGCCTAGAGCCAGTGCCTGACGACTCCGATTGGGACGCTGCATTCTTGGACGTGGCAACGTTTCAGCCGTTTACGCCTCCACACCATGGGGCATTCTTGCGAAGCCAGTGACGCCCATCTCCTTCAAGAGGGACAGTCCTCCCTTCCAGACTTTGTCGCGGAAATTAGAAGAGTTGCAGGCGAAGCATCGTCAGGCGGCGTGGGAGTTTACCCATTCTTTTCCCATCTCGGAAGATTTACGACGGGCCGTGAAGTACTTCGTAATCCTCTACGCGGCGCACAGGCAGCGCCGGTCGCGTTTTGGTGCTGCCTGGAAAAGCTTCCTTAAGTTCGTGTTGCTGGGCATCGTGGCTGGACACTGCGACCTCGACATTCTCCTGGATTCCGTCTTCCTCCATTTTCCACGCCCTGGAGAGCGCTCGAAATGGTATCCCGGCCTACACTGCGCTCCACGGCCCGCGAACCTGTTTCAAGCTCTTCGTGACGCTGACCGCCAAGACCCCTGGCGTAACCAGTACCGCCATGCTATTGAAAATCACACCGGTTCCCAGCTTCTCCGTCTTGAGGACAAGTTCATCCCTCAGGAGTAGCTTCAGTGTCTGGTAAGCTGATCAACATAGTCGGTGCTCTGCGTCTCTCAGCCACACTTGTCTTGATCTGGTTCGTACCATGTGCGTTGCGCTAGTTCATTCTCCGCTTTGAGGCTAACCTCTCTTGCTTTCGCAGTTGCATATGCTCTCATGTCATCGTCTGGCTGACCGCATCGATGAAGCCTTACTTCCTTCACGGTGTCTCGCCCTCGACACTTCTATTGCTCATCGTCTTACACGGCAGTGGCCACACTTTCGCGCGGTTGTCGGCTCTCTGCTTCAGCTCGACGCCACCATGTCTGGATTCTGTTTTCTGGTTCTTCGATCATCGGCTCGATCATCACTTACGGTCGTAGACCTCGATCATCGGTCACGATCAACCATCTCGTTCCTCGATCTCGATCATCCAGCCTCGATCCTCGATCTCGATCACCCAGTCTCGATCATCCAGCCTCGATCCTCGATCTCGATCACCAAGCCTCGATCATCCAGCCTCGATCCTCGATCTCGATCAACCAACCTGGATCTTCGATCTTGATCATCCAGTCTCGATCCTCGATCTCGATCACCCAGTCTCGATCATCCATCTCGATCATCAGCTTCAATCATCAATCGTCAGTTTCGATCGTCGATCTTGATCATCGATCCCGATCATCAGTTTCGATCATCGATCTTGGACATCGATCTTGATCCATCCATCTGGGTACGTAATGTCATCCATCACTTGGGCTTCCTTTCTAACTTTCGATGTTCCATTCTCTTGCCCCGGTTGTTGCCAGATGTCTTTACGCATCATACAAATACCTCTCCACCCAGTGTGTGGCCACCCCACATACTATCTCCACCCGTCGGTGACTTACTCAACGTTCATCCCTTCTTCGTGTGGTTGTATCACGTTGAAGCGGTTGCGGCTGGTACGTCCGCGCTCATACTCGTACAACAGAGCGGCACAATCGAGGTCGGCTTCATTCATCCATGTCGGCTGGTCATAGCCCTTCCAATAGACCTGGGTGCACCCCCCCATACCGGGTGCCCCTCCCTGACCGTACGTCCGCGATCCGTTCCACCTCGAATTCGTCTTCGTCCAGTGGAGCGTCTCAGCTATCGTCCGGCAGCAGTTCTTCGTCGAAATCTACTCGATTATCGTCTTCGGTGTTCAGAACAACCTTGGGCCGATCAGGGAATGTCCGCACTGGCTTCAGTTTCGACGGATGTACTATCGGGGAGATTCGATACCCTGAGCCTGCAGTCTCGAGACGAGCTGCGTGATTGCCGATCAGCTCGGTGACGCGGAACAGTCCATGCCACATGTGTGCGAGCTTGCGTGCGTAGCCTTCGTTTACGCGATCCAGGTAAAGCCATACATGTGTGCCTTCTTCAATCATGTGTGGTCTAACGTTTTCGTTGGGCTGTTCGGCCCTGGACTCTTGATCGCATCACGTAGACTCTCGTTGACTGCTTCCCTGGCTCTGCGGTATTGTCCCTGTATGTGATACCTCCATCTCCGTGCATCGCAGTCGCAGCGACGCGTCGATCCCACCGAAACAACTGCTTCAAGTGTCGACCGCGGGTACCGACCATAAACTAGGAAGAACGACGTTTCTCCCCTCACTCAATCATGTGCCGTATTCAACGCAAATGTCAGCCGCTCTGCATAGTCGTCCCAGTTGTTGGTTGACGTCTGCGACGTACATCTTCAGGGCTCGTGTCAGAGTTTGCACTGTTCGCTCAGCCTTGCCGTTCCCTTGTGGGCGGTAAGCCATTGTTGTGCTCTGTCTCATTTTCACGATCCTGTTGAAGGCACGGAAGAAGTCTGACATAAAACCAGGCTCCCGGTCATGTCTGATGACTTCGCTTGCGCCGAAACGACGGAAGACGCATTCCTCGAAATTCTCAGCCACTGTCTTCGCCTCTCTCGACGGACCAGCCTTGGCTATTACGTAACCGGTGAACTAGTCGGCCCAAATCGGCAGTTCGGTGTTTCCTTTGAACGACTTTGGCAAAGACGGAATGTGGTCCATGGAGATCACCTGGAAGGGATATGTGCCAGGGATATGTGCCCTGGATATTTCCTAGTAATTCTCCCTGGTCCGTTGAGATCGGAAG
>NBNE01001459.1:0-12473 GCA_002215365.1 Phytophthora megakarya | reverse complement strand
CCGATTGCCGCATGGATTCTGCGCGTTTTGCGCAGCCAATATACTTGGCGATGGCCATCATGACCTGGCCGAAATGGGCTTTGAGACCCGACCAACGTCTTGGCACCAGCTTTCCGGACTTCAGGGCGGGAGCTATCGTGTCTGACGCTTCCATCGCCTCCTTCACGCGAGTCCAAAACTCTTGCGCAGTCTGGTTTATCCCCACCCCAGCGTCAGTTGACACTTGGATCCACGCACGAGCCAGCTCCAGGTCTTCCGCCGCGGCGTAGTTTCGTCCACGAGTCGCCTTCTCGCGCTCCGGCATGGCTTTCGATCTTGCAAATCTTGAAGGCCCGCGGGCTTTTGTCGGGCTCTATCCTGCAGCTAAAATGCAGCAAGATTTGGTCAACGGATCGTTGCAGGATCGTTGTCCACGGTTTTTAGTTCAAGTTTTGTCTAACCGGTGCGAGCCTGAAAAGCCATTCAGCAACCAAATTTGGTTTTTGTCACGGTTTTGTTCAAGCGAGTGGGAATTCTCTTATGGTCACAATAAAAATCCCCTGTCTACTGCCCATAAATACCTACTATATTTAATACCCTGAATAAGACGATCTATGTCGGAGTATCCGAAATGAAGATGGTTCCTGTACATGTATTATTTGTGCCGTGATACTGACGATAACTTTCGCGCCACCGTCCAAAATCTTTCGAACCCACCAATCAGCGCTCTTACGGCCATATCATTGGTCAAAAACAACGGTCCGTTCGGTTTGTTATGATTGGCCAAAATTTACATCACAAAATTTTCCGTTGACATTTATCTTTTGCCACCAGCAGACGACATTCGCTCTGGTAGCCATGCGCGCACTGAAGCCACCGACGTCCGCGGCCTCGCGTCGCTCCACGCTCTGCGACTCGGACGAGGACTCGACGGACGACCTCACGTCCAGCTGTAGCACCGAAGACTCGCGCGTGGAGACGCCCTTGAAGTCCAGAAAGGACGGCAGTGTGCGTGTCGCCGTGCGGATTCGCCCCATGCTGCCGCGGGAGCTGGCACGCAACGCTGCGACATGTGTGCAGAAGTCCAAGGAGACGGAGAGCGCCATCGCGTTAAGCGACGCGGCGGGCGAGCGGAAATTTACGTAAGATTGTTTTATTTTTGTTCTTTTCTTTACATATTATTTACTTTTATTGTTAGATTTGATCATGTATTTCCACAGGCAACGAAGCAGACAGAATTGTACGAGGAGGTTTTGCATCCGTGGATGACATCGTTCCTGCAGGGTTTCAATGTGACTGTCATTGCGTACGGACAAACAGGATCTGGCAAGACGTTTACTATGGGCAACAATATGCCGTCGACATCGATGATGACCAACAGTTTATTTGCAAGAACCCCATTGACTGATGATAGCAGTGACGAAGGAACTGCAGATGCGTTGGGTAACGATGAAGGATTGATCCCGAGGTTTCTGCATCATTTGTTCGCGAAATTGAATGAAACGGAAAGCAAATTTCAACTTTCGGTGTCATTTCTGGAAATTTATGGAGAAGATATTCATGACCTGCTGGAAAGTCCGGAGGCGCAGAGATCGAGTCGACGGTCGGAACCCTTGCAATTGAGGGAAAATAAGAAAAATGGCGTGTGGGTGCAAGGATTGACAGAGGTGCACGTGTCTAATCGACACGAAGCTATGGAACAAATGCGAAGAGGATCATTGCACCGAATCACTGCCAGTACGCAGATGAATGAGCACTCTAGTCGGTCGCATGCTGTCTACACAGTCAAGATCGTTCAGAGTGTATCTGAACTGGAGCCCAAGAACTCTGCGGGACCGAACAACCAAGAAGTGTCCAAAGCGCGGTCCAAAACTGCTATTGGGAACGTGGATTTTGTGTCGTCTGAACCAGATGCAGTGATCGCGTCAAAACTCACATTTGTGGATCTCGCGGGTAGCGAACGGTTGAAAAAGACTCTTGCTGAAGGCGAACGTATGAAGGAAGGTATTCAAATCAATGTTGGATTGTTCGCGCTCGGCAATGTCATCAATGCGCTCGGTGATGATAAGCGCCGGTCAGCATCACACGCTCACGTTCCGTACAGATCTTCAAAACTTACCCGACTACTTCAAGACGCGCTTGGTGGAAACAGCAGGACGTTATTCATGTAAATGTTTTGTCTATGCGTGGGGTTCACGTAAACTAACGATCTGTTTTTGCAGTGCATGCGTTTCCCCTGCAGACTTAAACGCTAACGAGACCCTAAATACTCTTCAATATGCCAACCGTGCCAAAAACATTCAGAACAAAGCCGTGAAGAATATGGACAGTCGTTCGGCTGAATTGGTGAATTTGAAGGCCTTTAACCAGATCCTGTGTCGCGAGCTCGTTAAGTCTATCGTAACACGCATGGGTGAGGAGAGGAGTATTACCGATGTGGATAATCTAACCGATACATGCATGGCGAACCCAAAGGTGTTAGCATACTTGAACAGATTTGAACAGCTCTCAGCATCAGCAGGAGTGGATTTGCCAAGTGATGAGCGTTTGTTTGAAACGCAACGCTTGCTAACAGGCCTCGTAACTTATTTGTCTGACATAGTTCCAAATAACGGGCACCGGCGTGCAGCCTCGGTGACAAGCATGAATGAAGACAAAGTCGAAAATTCCCAGCCTGAGGGTGAACTTTTGGATTTGATCAGTGACAGTGGTTCATCAGTTGCCATGTTAGATCTTCCACCTTGGACTTCCAACTTAAAAACTGATTCAGATGAAGCTTACGTAATACCTTATTCGCTGGGAAAACTATGCCGCACATTGGAAATCATGAACGTTGTGTTTGAAATGCAAGAAAGCCAGCAAGATGAAAAGGGACTTCGAGAGTTGTTTAACTTGAAGATCACTAACTTGGACACCAGACATCGACGCCAACAGTTGTTGCGAAATGGGCTATCGGACATGATCAATAGGATGCAATCGTGGTTATCTTCATCTTCAAGGGCCCAGAATTCACTTACCAGACAACCTATTGATCTCAATGTGGAAAAAGCTAGGGAAAAGTTGGAGTTGATGGACATAGAGATGGAGGAAATGCAGCGCCAAAAACTTGCACTGGTTAATGAATATGAAGCAGAGATAATAAAGTGTCACAAGGAGTGGAAAGCTAAACAAAAACGCATTGAGCAGATCAGAGAGATGCCCGAGGAACCAATGACAAATGCATTAAACATTTTGATTCGCAAGACCGAGATTAAGGTATTGCCACGGTGAATTTGAAATGTTCCATTCAAAATATCAGTAGCTGACCGGCTCTGCCTTTCCAGGTTCGATTTGATTGCTATGATCTTGACAATATTTCAGGATATTTACAGGATGAAGAAAAGGAGATGGCGGCTTTCATCGATGAAGACGATCCAGCAATCTCGTACATGTCATCTCTTTTCTCGAAGGAAGAACTGTCCTCAGCTCAATCTCGAGAAATTCTGTCGAAGATTCAGGAGCAGCTTCGGGTTAGGATTTCGCTTCTGTTTATACCAATCCTGTTCAGTATGACTAACGTTGATGCATGTTATTGCGCTATGTTGATGTAGATTGAATTTGACAAAGAAGCTCTCGAGGCTACAATGAACAAAGAGTTACGAAAACGAGCGCACTTGTTTCAAACCATCACAAACGGACTGATGGCATGTCGTCATGGCGAGATGACCGAGCATGAGTTTATGGAGAAAAACGAACAAAATCTGAAGGATTGCGAGGATAGTATCTCCCAGCTTCTTGATGCAATGCGTGCCAAGCGGGGCCAACGTGCATCAATGGCTGAGATACTCGATTCGATTACGTCCTTAGAGTTGGCGAAAGACATAATTCGAAGGCTTATTATGGAGATATACTCCCACTGGAGGATTTACATGGTATTTGATGAAGAAGAGGATATGAGCAAACAGCGAGAGGCAGAAGCAAGCATGAACCAAAATCTGGCAGTGATAAAGGCTGACATGGACAATAAAGTGGAAGAAATCAAGGCAAGATACGAGACGGACGTACAATGCGCATTGCAAATGGTAAGGAGTTTTAATGACGCTGTCGGGTCAGGCGAGCACTCCTTGGTGAAATCTTTGGTTCATTCTGCAATTCCCGGTGATATTACTGTATTTGAAGAACGTGAAAGAAAGCTTGTTGCCCAGCTGGCAGAAAAGAACGAACAAGTGACGACAATGCGCGCGGAATTAGACCGCTTTCAAACATCAGCAAAGAGCATGGAAATGAAGGAGGAATCGGTTCGATTGATGAGTGTACGTTCTTACTTGAGTTACAAACGTTTTCCAAATGTATGTTTTAATTGCCTGACGGGTGTGCATTCTGCTATCAGCGATGCCAGGAGATTTGGAAAGAATTGGGGCTGAATGAAGAAGATCAGGCCAGTAAATTTCAGGAGGTCAACGAATTGCTCATGAGAAAGTGCATTGAAGAGCTGGAAGCACTGGAAAATGCTCGAGAGAAGCTCCAAATGCGAATTAATGATATCTACAACGTTGTAAGTCGAATGGAATTAGTCCTGCGTGTGGCCAATCCCGTGGATATTCAATCACTTCCTTCAATAGCTGGAACCACGCTTTTTGAACAAGAAAAATATCTATTGACTCTGCAAAACCGTCTGTTGAACGACTTGGGGCAACGGGTAAATGCCCGTATTCGAACCTCCGATGGTATTCGAGAGTTGATAGCTACCCTCCAGATCAGATCAATTGAAGATTTTCGGCATGTTTCACAAGACGAAGTTGGTCACTTCGATACAGACTATATTCAATCGATAACGTCGGAGTTGACAATCTGGAAACATTTTCAGAGTAATAAGGACTCTGTTAATGCACTTACCCAAGTTTTGGATAGCTTAGGCGATGGGGGTAACATCTCCAGTTTATTAATGCAGCGAGACGAGCTTCTTTTTAACGTGCTGCTGAAAGAGAAGACGAAGCGGATTTCGGAATTGGAGGAGTCTTTGGGGGCTATCAGATATATGGCGCGAAAAGCACAATTATCTCGTGATGACATTGTGACTGTAATTGATATTTTACGCGGTGTAGATAGCACCATCGAGAGTGAAATGGACGCTAACTGCACGGACATGTTTGAAGAGCTATGTGCTTGGGTTTTGCAGACAGGGGGGCAGCTTGATGTCAGCAAACATGGTCTGCAGATTCTCGATAAAGTGTTGAGAGGATTTGAAGAGATCCAGGCTGGGCGTTTGAATGCTCTTGAGTTTCTTCACAGGACTCGCGAAGAAGCCATCATGCTGCTTAATGATGTAGCTGTGGACGACACTATTGACGACAAATTTTCAGAACAACACTTTTTCTCATTTTCACTACCTCAGGTTCCACTCGACTTGCAAAGTGATACGAGCTTTATCGATATTCTTTCTGCTGGTAAGGAAATGCTCGATGGTCTGAGTGACCCTGTGGAGCGTTTGTTGCGTAGCTTGTTCTATTTGATGAATGAAGACTTTGCTGCATTTGGTATCGACACAGAGGAGCAGCGGAAAAGCTTTTTCTTGGGATCAGAGGACCAAGGACGTGATACTCGACATTCTATTCTAGAAAAATATGTTTCTCAGAATGTTTTGCTGTCACCAAATGCTTCAAATGATGAGGACACGGAGGATTTTCCTGGCTCAGCTATCCCACACAACTGCTATGACTCGTATCTGTCAAGACTCGATCCTGCTTTTACAGAATTCCACTCGATCTACTCAATGTCATTTGGAGATCTCAAGCTACAGAGGCTCCGCGCCTCGATTACAGACATAGAAGAAGTCAAAAGTACTGTGAAGAGTGCACAAAACCGGCTTCAATCGTTACAAAAGATCATGAAGATATTCAACAAAATCAACGAGTTCAAGACTAAGATTGCCGAGTTTGAAACAAACGCTAGCCAGAAGGAGCGTCTATTTGGAAACTCGCTAAGGCTACTAGAAGAAGAGCGTTTTCGCAAGATGGCAGCCAAACACTACCCGAACTTACTCGCAGCACTTCGCAAGGAAGTTACGAGGTGGCTGGAGAACGAAGATGGCGAATATGACCTCAGTGTACTGGGCGAAGACCTCAAAAATCTGTTGCTGGATATGATGAACACGGATACTGGGCTCATGCACCTCGATTTGGGCACTGTGGGTCGTTCTTCGAAATCCTTGACGCCCAACTCAAGCAATGCCAATCTTCAAGCGACTAACAGTGGTAGCAACCAGCGAATTAGCACACCTTCTCGTCCTCGCACACAGTCACTGAACGCACGTGTGCATACATTGAATCCTCAATTTTTGACCAGAAATGAATCTGACAATGTGCAAGTATGACACACAACGTAGAGTTAAGAAAACTAGTTTAGAAACTGGCGCACCCATCACTATTTAAGAAGCAGTTAAGTGCATTGTGAGATTCTTATGATGAGAGATGGCTCCTAACGGCTTTAGGTAAGCTTTGCACTCTGCGCCTGGTACTTCTGGTACTTGCTAGACAATTCCCATCCCAGACCGAGAAACACAACAGCCACGCCGAGCCACGACATGAAGCTGAGTTGGTGTCCATACCAGACTACCGAGAAGAGAATTGTGAAGAACTTGCGGGTGGTGGTGATAGTGGTGCACGTAAGGGCCGAAAACTGCTGGATGGTGAAATAAATGAAGTTCTGACCCAATGCGCTGCACACGGAAAAGTAGAAGACCGAGTTGAGGATGGCCGGGTTCTCGATGCAGAAGAAGAAGCCCTCGAATGCCTGACCCGTAACAAGCGCGCCGATACCCGTGTAGATTACCGCCCAAATATTGGTATTGAGCATCTGCTGGTGCACCGATGGACGCAATTGATGCGCGATTTCCTCCTGCTTGGGACCCGAGATGCCGTCCAGCGTCAACGAAGAGAAGAGCAGCAGTAAACCGTACGTGCTGTTTTCTCTTTCAGCATGTTTAGCCGAAGCTTTACCCAATTGGAAGACTGCGATGCCCGTCGTGATGACCAGCACGCAAATGTAGTCTCGTAGTGTGTATTTCTTGCGACGGATGAGTACGCCCATGATCATGACGGGGATCATCTTGCACGACTTGCCCAGCGCCTGCGTGGGGAAACTCACGTGCTTCAGAGCCTCGTTACTGCAGAGCATGGCCCCCAGATAGGCAGCCGCCGTGAAGGCGAAGGGAGCCAGTGGCATGCGAGCTCGTTCCGGTTTCCACACGAACGTGGCGGCGTAGGCCACGAGTGAGTTGGTCACACACTGCACGAACAGCATAAAGAGTGTGGCCGTGAACTTGTCACCACTGGGAGAACGGTACGTGAAGCTGCAGCGTAATGCACAAGCGTAAGTTTAGGACTTCCGACCTTGTAGATTAATGTGGCGTACATTTTCTCCTGGAAGATGCCATAGCTGAGGTAGCACGTGTAGATGCCGCCGATGCAGATGAGAAGGTTGAGGATGCTGGAATCGCGCGGACTCGACGCGTACAGCACCGTCCGTCCCATAGTGAAACCAATCTGACAGTTGACTTTTGGCTTTTGGAGTCGATGGCCACGTGTACGGCCAAAAGTATTCTACTACAGAGGTCCCTCTCATTATGAGCAGCTATTACCACTTAATAACCTCTTATATTTTATTTTATAATTCAGTTTGTTGTACCTTTTTCTCACAACTGAAAGTTTATTTATTGTGAGATTTGAAAATGTAGACATTGCTCCTAACGAGGGGGACCTCTGTACCAATCCCTTTTATGTGTTAAATTGTGTAGTCTAGTGTGACACACCTAATGTGATGTTGCCACACCATCTCCAGCTACCTTCGCCACCAGCAATTATCGTAGTGTTCAATTGGTGCTGAGCCTGCGGCAATGCGGTCCAACGACAGCCAGAAGATCATCGTCGTGGGCATCCCCAAGACGCTGGACGACGCGCAATTGTCCGATCTGTTCAGCGAGTTCGGCGCTGTTGCTGAGGCCAAAGTGGTGCTGGATGCGGCCTCCAACACGTCGCGCGGCTTTGGCTTCGTGACGTTCACAGCGGGTTCCGCTATGCGCGCAGCCATCAAAGGCATGCACAAGAAAGTGGTGCAAGGACGCACTCTGAACGTGCGGCAACTGGTGCCCAAAGATCAGTTCCAAGCGCAGAAGAAGGAGGCGCCAGACGCCAGTCAGCGACCGTGTTGGCTGCTGCGCAAGGGCAAATGCACCAAAGGAGACAATTGCCCATTCTCGCACGACATTAAGGACGGAGAGTTCGGCAACTGTTTTGAATTCGTGCAGACGGGAGAGTGCAAAAGAGGAGACAAGTGCAAATTCTCTCACCCAAAGAAGGACGAAGAGGAGACGGAGAAGACGAGTGAGCCGAAACAGCCACAAATTGTGGAGAAACGCGTGTGCTACAGTTTCCAGAACGGACGGTGTCATAGAGGCAAAAAATGTCTGTTCGTGCATGAGTTGTTGGTGAATGGAGAGAAGAAAGTGGAGAAAAAGAAGGTGAAGGAGCCGTTCGAGGTTGTCAATGAGAAGAGCGACATGGGCAAGAAACGGAGACGACCAGAAGATGATGAAACGGAGAGTGGTGAGGAGATGGAGGTAAAGTCGCAGAAAAAGAGACAATCCGCTTCGGCGGGGCTGGCGGCGCATGTGAACAACTTCATGACGAGTCAGAAGCCTACACAGAAGCCTAAACAACAGAAACAAGTCAAGCAGAATGCTGGACCGAAGAAGTTTGAGTGGAAGGCCAAGGTGCAGCCTAGTGTAAAGCAGGAACCAGAGGATATGCAGGTGCATGACTATAAGCAGGAGGAAGCAGAGCTGCGTCCGGCGAAAAAGATGAAGATGGAGAAGATCGACATGGGTGCTGCATTCGACGGTGTATCGGACGATGAGTCAGGCCCCAGGCGTGGTGGGAAGAATAAGAAGGTCGACAAGGAGACGATACGTGCGAACCGTGAGAAGTTGAAACAGGAGCGACGTGCGAAGCGCAGCGCTAAAACGACTGCATTGTCGAAGCTGCTGACCAAGGGAGAGGTGGTGTTGGATGCTTAAATGAGCTTACCAACCTGTTGATACATGCACCTGATAATGCAATATTTTCGCCATACTTCAGAAGACATTTGTGCTATGTGTACATGCGGACACCGCTATTCCGCATTAGCTAACCGGTACTACTATTCAAACTACCCGGATCGAAGTCGGTATCACTTGCAGTTCACAGCCTTAACTAATCGTATACTCAGGCGTGAAGTGAAGCCATTGCCACCTTTGTAATCTATTTTTTGAGTTGCTAGCCCGTTCTTCAAGAATACTTCAAGTATTAGTTTTCATGACTGTTGTCGACACGGGTAAGTGAACAATTGGATATTGCGTCGCTACGTGAACAAAGTTAGCAACCTGAGCGTCCGATACGCACGCAAAGATAAAGATCAACGCAGGGCACGCATAGAAAGCAGCGTCATTATGCGATCGTCAAAGTCAGACCAGTATGGCGGTTTGTCGAGAAGTCGAAAACTCCACAGCTCTTTTTCCTGCCGAAGCGTCAAATTGGCAGATCGTGTCCGATGGATACTTTAGGCTGAAGCGTTTGCAACCTCGACCCAAGCCTTCTCGATCAAACGCTAGTGAACGAAAGCGGATCCGAAATGGAGATCGGTCGAATCTTAGATCAACGCTCAATAATGCAGAGATGATTCCGGTGGCGTTCCTTAGTGGACACTGTCGTTTCCCGGATTGCTGCCGAAATCCGCAGTGCTGATAGAAATTTGCCGTTCGAAGTGAACCTACGATGCTAGGTGGTCGTCATGTGGCACTGATGCCGAGCCATGTGGCGAGATGTCTTTGATGCAAATGCACGACAAGAGTGAGAAATGTGGCCTCTAAAACATTGATTAAGCACGTTCGATAGGATTTTCCTCCTCAAATCTGTCGCCAAGTGCCACTTGCGTCAGTTTTTGCCATATGTACGTTTGCATCAGATGGGATAGCCTTATCCACGTAGCAACACCAAATTGCTGAAATTCAACACATGGGAACAAAGCGACACCAAACCGCCCCGAATGTACTCTGACTCTTATCTTTGGTCCTGGTGGTGCAAGCTCATTCTCCAATTTACTCACTTCTGTTTGCATTAGAGAACGTGAAAAAATGCTGAGCGCCAAACTTCTCTTTCTCTACGTGGGTGTGCTTGGTGTTGTCACAGAAGCGGCCACTTGTTCGACTCTCGAAAACAACGTCGACTACTCCGGATCTGATGTTGGCAACGCTCGCAGTTCCTCGGCTAGCGGGTGCTGCAACATTTGTTCCGGCGCGAATGGTTGTGGTGCATTCACTTGGACCAACTACAACGGCGGTACTTGTTGGTTGAAGAGTTCCAAGGGAACCAGTAAAGCCACTAGTGGTGCAGTGTCTGGAGTTCTCCAGGCGAGTTGCTCGGCCCTGGAAAACAACGTCGACTACTCGGGTGCTGACGTCGGCAGCGCTCCCAGCTCCTCAGCTAACGGTTGCTGCTCCATTTGTTCCAAGACGAACGGCTGCGGTGCTTTCACATGGACCAACTACAACCGCGGCACGTGCTGGCTCAAGAGTTCCAAGGGAACGAGCAAAACGTCCACCGGTGCTGTGTCCGGAACTGTCAAGTCCTCCACCTCGGGGGGTTCGACCACCCCGATTTCCGGTAACCCTGCGTCTACGGACCCGACTACTGCGGCCTACCCGCTGCAAGCTTTCGCTATTGGTGACTGGGGAACCACCACGTACAAGGGTTCGTGCTGTTCCCGTTCGAACTCGTTCAGCAACTACGATGTCGTCGCTGAGGATGTCGTGGCCAGTCTGATGAACATCCAGGCAGGCAACTCCCCTGTGAAACCCAAGGTGATCATCGGCCACGGTGACAACTTCTACTGGACCGGTATCAACAGCCTGCAAGGCCGTGACTCTCGCTTCACCACGACGTTCGAGGAGAAATTTAACGGTGCCAACATCAAGACCATTCCGTGGGTGAATGTGCTGGGTAACCACGACTACGGTGGTGCGAGTTACGTGTGCAACCAGGGCGATAACAACGCCAGGTGTTCGAACACGAATGCATTGATCCAAGGGTTGGAGAACAAGTTCAACTGGCAGTCGAGTTACACGAGCCCGAACGATAATCGTTGGATCTTGAAAGACCACTTCTACGTTCACCGCATTGAGGACCAGGCTTCGGGTGTCAGCATTGATATTTTCAACGTCGACACTAACGATGCCGACGTGCATGGCGCGATGCAAATTTGCTGCCAGTGCTACGGCTACTCGAACGGTGACAGCGCCACTTGCCGTAACGCTGGTCGTGGCCACCAGTTTTGTTGCGGTGGTGATACAGGCATGTTCGATACGTGCATGGCGAAATTCAAGCAGTGGGGTGATGACTCGCGTGCTAAGCTAGCGCTGCAGGTGAAGCAGTCGACAGCTACGTGGAAGATTGTCAACAGCCACTACAGTCCGTTCAACCACTACGCCGAGAACGGCATGAAGCAGTGGTTCGACGTTCTTCGTAACTCGGGTGTGCACATCTGGCTGAACGGCCACACTCACGGTGAGAAGCACGACTACTCCCAGTCGCTCGGCGTTCACTTCATCGAAAACGGCGCTGGTGGTGGTATCCAGAAGGAATCTGCCAGCGGCATTCCAGCTTATGCGCAGAGCTTCGTCAGGAACAAGTGGACGTACTCGAGTGATGAATATGGTTTCATGTCCCTCCAGGCCTCCAAAAACTGGGTCAAGCTTCAGTACCACACGGCCGACAAGTCGTGGCAATACGGAGCCGACTTCAGAAGCACGAAGGTTGGTGGCGTGCAGACGAAGCACTGTTGGTACATTCCTGCTGACGGCTCGGAGGGCCGAGGGTGCTAATTACCTGTCAACACACTTCTTGAGGATTCATGTTAGAAGTACTTTTTTCTGACGAACTGTAATTTCCAGCAAATGGAATAGGTCCTACTACAAGTACTACGTAGTACTACTATGTACTAGTATTGTTCAGTACTTGTACTACTAGTAGTTCGTTGAATTCGGCGTTGGCCTATTATCCTGTACCCATACTACTACATGTATTGTGCCTTTCAGGCATTTTGGTGGGTACGGTGCTAATTTCGCCTGATTTAGACTACACCTAATCGCGGGTACGCATAACTTAGGCCAGATTTAGATTTGAGATATAGAAAGGAGGACAAAGTTAAGTCCGAGTTGAAACATCCCCTTATCATTATTAGGGGGAGTCGAACTTGACAAAAACAGTGCTCAGATTTCCCTCTTGCTCATGCTCAATTTCTGGAGCCGTTTTGCTGATGTCTTACAATTTTATCAGTCACCTCCGGAGGTGGCTGATAAAAATGTAAGCACTCATTTTGCTGGTCAGAAGTTCTTATTCCCTCGCTCCCCCCCATCACCCTTGGCAGGATGTGGTTGTGTCACGTGTGGAACGGATGGTCACCGTCTTGGAGACCGTTCCGAG
>NBNE01001458.1:0-12474 GCA_002215365.1 Phytophthora megakarya | reverse complement strand
TACATCCCGATCCAGTAGAACTCTGAACGTAAACGCTCAAACGTCCGGTTGATTTCTTGGTGACCACCCTGAAAGTCTTCATGCGAGTAATGTAGCATGTCAGCACGTAAGGACTCTGGGACCACCAGTCTGAGTTCTGACTGTTTATTGCGTGGTCTTTCTGGAGTGGGTGCACTCAGGCTGTAGAGGACTTCTCGTGAATCCAACACAAATTGATCGGAAACCTTAGCAATCTTCTTCATCTGTTTCTGTGGAAGATCTGACACATCTCCTTTTAGAACATTTTTCATTTGCTGAATCCACGGATCCTCGTCTTGGTGGCCTTTAATCTCCTCCAACGTTCATCTTGGTGTCCAGACTGGTCTACAGGAGTCCGGGAAGCTGTGTCCGCTTCCGCACGTGATCTCGTCATCACCACCAGTGCCTCAGCAACGGCAGCTAACGACTCAGGTATTTCGGGATCGGGGTTATTCGTTCCAAGTTCGACGTGGTCCGCACGAACCGCACCAGTTGCAGGGGTGCCTAGGGTTTCCGAAGGCTTCATGATCGTTTCAGGGATTCTGGATACGAGGCGTAGGTGTTCTATCTCGTCTGGGTCATCGAGCTCCCAGGATTCTCCAAGCGCGAGAGTCTTAGAGGTCAAGTAGTCAGCCTCTTGATTAAATTCACGTTTAACATGAATTAACTTCACAGAAGCAAAACGCTTCCTGAGATCTTCATATTCAGCCAGGCGTCGTTGCAAATTAGGTTGATTGCAATTGATCAGACCCTGAGCTTGTTGGACAACGATCCTGGAATCTGCGACTGCCACAAGTTCCTTGACATCACACTTCGTAGCGAGCTTTATCCCCTAAATCGAACCATGATATTCAGCATCGTTGACCGTCACAACTTCTAGGATGTGGCCTTCGGCCTTCACGACCTGCCACCCTGGCAGCTTCCATAATATACACCCGCAGCTTCCACGGCGGGTAGAAACCTTCGCATCGCCATCAAAACTCAGAACATAGCCTTGATAGTTCGCGTCCAACATCTCCAGACTCACTTGTGGCATTACTTTTAGACGCCACTTGGCGGGAATCAGGGTTTCTGCAACTTTATCTAAATGTTCCCTGGGAGTGATACCGGACCCAAGGATAGCCGCAAGGCCTCTCTTCTCTCTGAGTCCGATGGATTTCCAGTATCCATATTGATAGTTACAGCCCTCACTTCAGATGCCGTCTGTCTGCAGTGTTGGATTCCAGTAACCACTTTAGCACGGAGTAACCCGTATACACCACAACTGGGAATTCTGATCCATTGATCAGAGGTCTGAAATCCTCCAGAGTCTGCAAGATTGTGAGCACTTCCTTCTCAGCTATATGGTAACGTAACTCTGATTCCTTCAACACTCTGCCAGTAAATCGTACTGGGTGTATGAGGCCTTCGTGCTCCTGACCCAAAACTGCACACGCCGCCCACGGGTTATCATGCGGAATAGTCACGAAAGGCTTGGCTCTTTCTGGATGCCGCAGCAGCGGGGTCGATACGATTTTACGTTTCAGTATCTCGAAGGACTGCTTCGCGGCTTCCAGGTTCCGTCCAGCATGTACACGTTCTTCGTCCACACAGCGGCAACTATTGGTAAATCTTCAATAAACTTGTTGTAATAATTCAGACTTCCTAAGAAAGACTGTACTCCCTTGTACGTTGATGGGAAAGATAAGTCCTCTATGCATTTGACAATCTTCAGCAATGCTCTGATTCCTTCCGCACTCACTGCATGAGAAAGGAATGGGATGAACAACTTTCCAAATTCACTTTTCGGTAAGCTTAGAGATATTCCAATATCGCAGTCTGTATAACAACGCGTCCAGGTCCTCACATAGTTGGTCCCAGATCAACATTCCATAAATATCGTTAATATATGAACTCCTTCCCAAGGCCAGACCCATTTGTGATGGAGCCGGAATATTGTGTCGGAATACAGTCATGTCCAATGATGGAATCTCTGATTTTCCCATATCTAGTTCGGATTTCAGGGCCGCTTGAGGCTCAAGGTTCAGAAAGTCTAGCACTTCTGGGTCAACCTTCGCCTCTTCTTCAGGAGATAGACGAACAAATCTCCACAGACAATTGTTGATGATGCTCTGAAAAATTAACGGTGCATTCTTTAATCCAAAAGTAATTTTGAGCTATTGAAAATGGCCGAACGGGCAGACGAACGCAGAGATCAACTTCACACATTCAGTCATTCACACCGCCCAGAATCCACTCGCCATGTCGAGACTCATAAACCACATCGCGGATTTGAAGTCTACCTATAGATCATCAATCAGGGTAGAGGATAGCGGAATAATTTGATGAGCAAATTCAGAAGTCGGTAGTCGATACACATCCGGATGTCTATGCCGTTTTTCTTCAGCACAATCACAATAGGTGATGACCACTCGGACTCTGAATGCTCAATGAGCTCCGCCTCCAACAACTTCTTCAGGAGTTCAAACACCTTCACCAAGAACGGTTCAGCAATCTGTCTCGCACGTAAAGCCACCGGTTTTGCTTCTCCGCCGTCGATGTCACACACCACACCCCTAGCCGGAGCCGGAGCTGCGTTGCCATCTCCCTGGAAGATGATGCGATGGCGTTTCAGGATCCCTCTCATCTTGGCTTCCATATCTGGAGTTGTGACCCCTGGGACCTCGACGTTAGCTTCGTCGATGATACATGCTGGGTCAGTTCTTCAATTTCCGGAAGCATGATAAGTTGGTATCGTAATTGCGCCATCAAATCACTTCCTTCTCTGAGGTAAACAGCAGGTTCCAGGTCCAGTTCTTCAGCAGAGACTCGCATCACCCCAGCATATTCTGCTTCCAGCCTTTGGACTGGTGTCGAACAGCTCGTCTGTGACTGGACATCCACTGACGGCTCAGGGACCTGAGTATTATTCTCGACATCCGCCATACTCTCTCGGTCCAGGGTCTCAACTTCCGGACTCAAGTCAGGATGTGTCTGTTCTGCTGGCTCAGGACGGGTCTCAGGTTCCTCGGGATCACTCGCGACCGTGTTCATGACGACCGCCGAATTACCAATGAACTTGAGCGTCATATCCAATGGTTTCGGCTTTTCTTGCAACTTCACCATCTTCACTTCCGCGGCTTGGGACTGTGGACGCATTAAGAGCTTAGTAGGTCACTGATATCCCTGAGTCTGGGTGCATGGAGGCTCCCTTTCCCTGAGAATCTACTCCAACCGTTCGGTACGCATCCTTGCTTGGCGTGACACGGTACACTCATGGATCAATTGCTGCCATTCCTCATACCGCGCCTTCCCAGGGCGAACGAATCCAGGCTGTCCTGGGAACTGTCCATACTCCACAATACGCGCAACCGCAGTCCTAGTATCGATCCAAACATTTTGGTCTGAAACGTTAACAACCTTGACGGCAGTCGCCCAAGATCCGGCAGAGTACAGAACCTTGGTCACCCAGTTTTTTCCTCTCCCAGCCCACACCAACTCACGTTGAGGGTTGGACTGGCCATACCGAATTCGTACAATAGCATCCTGACCAGGACGCAGGTGTATGCTCTCTTCTGGGCACACAGGAAAATCCATACCACGGGACTTGGGATCATTATCATACATCACCACAGTCTGTTCGTCTGGCAGCTTGACTAAGCCTTCTCGTATGCAGAGTCGGACGCCTCCTGAATGCATAAAGTTCATGCCTTGCAAGACGTCAACACCTTCTCCAACATTTCCAACCCAGATGTTCAGGAGATATACCACACTCCACCCAAGGGTTATCTTCTCTCGGGTATGAGTAATGATGTAAGTAGTCACTCCTCGTAAACCAAAAACTTTGATTTGACGGTGTGTCCGCAGCTTGAGCTTGAGTCTACGCGCTAGATCAAGACTCATAATACTTACTGACGCACCAATGTCCAATAAAATTCTGGTGCTGGAGTCATTCACAGCTCCATGTATCGTCCCCAATCCATGCATTTCTTCATTTTCGTGATCTTCCCACCATCCGTACCTCTGACCCGGTTTCAACGGCACTTCCAAAGAATCCTGAGATTCAGGCTCAGAGATCTCTGGAATCGGTTCATCTGAACGCTGGTACTCTGAGTACAATTGTTCAGGGTAGATGATTTCATCTTGAACTAAATTCATGCATTGTTGGTTATCTTGTAGTTGCGTCCTTCGTTCTGGTCCTATACAGACTAACACACACATTTCAGGGGGGTTCTTAGGCCCGTCGCCTACCGGATCCCCATCAGGCGGGCTTAGATGTTTAACTGCTGTCCCCCTGAAGCGTGATCCTTGATCTGAAGGAGACTTCAAAATTGGGTTGGTAGTTCACTCGCATTTCCTGGATTAGCCATTGTCATTACTGACTGGAAAGCCTTCCATAGTTCACATGATGTTCCACCGTGAAAACCTCCACATTCTACACAAGGGATTCTGGTACAGACTCTGGTCGGGTGTCCTTTGGCTTGGCATCGTTCACATATCATTCCGGTCCAACAGTTGGCCTTAGGGTGTCCCCACTTCTTGCATTTCTCACAGAAGACATCCCAATGCTCTGGTCGCGCTACACCTTGACCCGGATGCAGGTTAGGTGACTTCCAGTGTTGGTTCTCTGCGGCTCGAAATACTGCCCCGTCAATTCCACTATTAAGTAACTCTGAGCTTGACTTCGAGTGCGCCTCTGCTTGTTCTGCAAACACTTCAGGATTCTGAGGCTCGAGTTGGAACTCTGAGTCCTGCGTGGGCTCGGCATCGCCTTGAGTCACAAAAGCGCGTTCCTGACGTCTAGTTGGTCCACGATTCTGAGTCCGGTCGTGGTGAACGTTGTCGGTGCGGAAACTGGGCTTCTTAGGAGCTGGGGAGTCATACACTTCTTCACGCCAAACATCTTTATGGCGACGTAACGCTCGTTCCAAATCCGTGATATTCAGAATCCTGTGACCTTCGAGAGCTGTCTTCAGCTGATCGTTTCGAAGTTTCTTGATGAATCTTTGAATATGAGACTCACGTAGCTTAGAGCTCGACTTGAATTTAACCTCTGCTTTGACCGCAGCCGCATTCAGATGATAGAAGAACTGCAATGGGGTTTCGTGGTCGGTCTTCTTCATCCTAAAGTACCTTTCCGAGTATGAACCTGTGGTACCAATATACAGCTTCCTGAATCTGCGTGACATTTGTTTCCAATCGTGACGTGTAGATTTGGGTAGCTGCGTAAACCAGTCCATGGTTGCTGTGGGCATCCGGCTCCTAAACTGGCAAATCTTCATCGTGTATGACCAGGATCCCTGAGATGCCATATTCGAGAATCGCTCCCACCGATTGACTCGATTATCCCTGAACGCCTTTTCATCGAACTTTTCCAGGTTAGTGTAGCCAATGTAGGACCTACAATTCCGAATCGTTGTTTCATCGGCCGTAGTTGTCGTCGTCGTCATCCCGATTTCTTCGTCTTCACTTGAAAAGCTTTCAGCATCGCTAGAATCAGAACTTCCTTCTCGGCTCGCATCATTGTCTCTATCACTGGGTTCCGAATCATCTGGGTCATCAGGGGGAGGGTCAGATTTCTCCTTCGCCTTCTTCGGTTGTGGCCTTTTCGACGATGATGATGTGGCCTCTTCCTTCCGTGCGGTAATCTTCCTCGCAACTTGCGGCTCCGTTCGCCTCACGGCAGGTGGAGTCTGTGAAGCATTTGACGACTCTTGGCGAGTAGCGCTCTTGACTGGACGTGTCTTGCGCTTGACCTCTCGCTTTTGGTCCACCGCACCAATCTGTTGGACGGATGCCACTGTCGGTGACGCACCCACGATGGGCGTCTGGCTATTCTTGGCTGCGACTGCTCGTACTGGATTCAGAGTTGCTGGATCAGGGGAACGCAGAGACTCAGACTGCATACCAGTTGCTGAATAGCGGGCAATCTGGGAAAGGGCGGCTTGAAATACCGTTAGCATCTGATTTTGCATGCCGGTCGCCATCGCTTCCCTCTCAAGTTTCCGTTCTTCTCGCTTCTTGAGTTCCTGTTCGAAGTTAGACCATTGAGACTTGAGCATTCGCTCGCGTTCTTCCAAGGCATTTTGAGCGTTTGTCAGCCAGTTCTTTTGGCCCACGTCAGCATCATGGGTCTGTTGATCACGCTTATCGTCAAACTCACGTTGTATACGCTGTTTCTCGTGCTCGAGGGATTCTTCGAAGTGGACTCTCGAAATCAGGGTCTCTTGTTTCGAACTTGGAGATCTCAGAGCTTCGGAGTGTTCGGACATCAAATGTTGTGAGCTATGCTTGGGTCTCTGCTCGTACTTAGGGGTCTGAGGCTTCAAGTTTTCCAGCAGAGCGAGCCTGTCGGCTAGCGCTTGCATTTTCTCCAAAAGACCATGTTGTTGCCGCTCGGGGCGTCGCTCGATCTGCTGTTCATTCCGCAATTGCTGCTTCTGAAGCTGATCTTGCTGTTGCTGCCACTGCGTCTGCACCTGCATGGCCGATTCCATCTGCAACCGCTGTTGTCTCTAATGGAAAGCTTCCTGTTGATTACGCGACTCGGCCATTCCTGCTTGCTGTTGTAGCATCATGTTGATGGCCACTTGGGCTGCGCCGGAGGACGCAGAGGACGCCCCAGACGGACGATAGACACCAGTGTGACTTGATCGCCCAGAGTGCCTTGATCTCTGGCTGCGCTTCGAGGATAGTGTTCGGCTAGCGCCGTGAGGCAATGTATACTCAGACACACTCATTCTGGGCCCGTGTCCCTGGCTCTCATGACGCTGATGTCGTCGATGACACTGGAGCTCTGACTTCGGGCGAGGGGTAGCTTCTGATTCCGCATAGTCACTCGACCCATCCATGACATCCTCTTGACGGGGCTAAGGTCGCTGAGCGGGAATGAACGTTCGACTCAGGGTTCCACCTCCACTGCCTTCACCATTCTACACACCAGTCGATTGGATGTGGATGACAACCGCTTGCCCAGGATACGTTGCACCTCCTTCTGGGATTGACATCATTGAAGATGGGGAGCTCTCATGGGACTTGTCGATCCCGGACGAGGTGTGGACTGAGTACCCTTGAGAGGAGCCTGATGGTCCTACAATACTTGGCACAGAGTCCGACATACCACTGGATTCAGCATTCTCGATCTTGAGCCCTTGAACTGCTTGGGCTAAGCTAGAACCTGACTCAGATGGAGTTGGCAGTGTGAAACCGCTCGACAGCGATGTTTGGATGCTTGACGGTGGTCTCGGCGGAGCGTTCTGCTGCCGCTTCAACTGTGGCTATCCATCCGATGATCCTTGGAAGCATCTAGCTGTCCGGACTCTGGATCGATGCTGATTGAGGAAGCTCTCACCGAGAAGGCCGGCTTCCGTATCTCTCCGACGACCACTGTTCCCGAGACTGCTCGGACCTCGTAGTGAACTCCATCCGTGAGCTTATTCCATTCAATGAGCTTATTCCATTCAATTAATTCTATTGTATTCACGTAGCATCATCAGATATGAGGCACCTCACCTCACTTCACACTGACTTGTCACCACTTTATCGTGTTACACTTTAAGTCAGGCCTCTGACTCTGGGAGGGACTCCATAGAATATTATGATATAGAATCCATCGGAATACACTTGAATCTCTGGATCATGTCTCGTTTCATCGTAGAATCACTGAATCCATAGCGTAATATATTCATACAAACGTAGCTATCCTTGTTTCCAGACACTTTTGCATCCGGACTCAAAGTTTTTCTTCGGGTTTCAGAGGTTATGAGTCGGTATTCAGGAATTAATCACGGAATTCTGGGATACTTTGTCGGACTCTGGGGTATAGCATTCCACACTGCTTGTAGAACATATCACAACTCCATTTCCTATCCATATCCTCTTAGATCGAGTCTTGTGCGTAAATAGTCCTCGGTGGTGATGCTCTCGAGCTTGGGGGTGACACTTTATGGGTCGAACTAAGGCAATACGGGGTGCATGGTGCAATACTTTTGCGCCAACACTTTTCACAATCATAAGTATCTGTAGTCAGGACGAGGGCGAGTCTAGCCGAGCATCACAATGCTTCCAGACTCTAAGGGCCATCCCTAGCTCGCTCCAATGTCAATCGCTCTTCTCACATCCCATAGTCACTTTTTTCCACACATTCACACCGACAGAACTGTATCCATTACCTAACTCTTGGATATCCATACAAATCCTTGCTTCCATGAGAAATTCCAAATCGCTTCGTGTCAAATACGGTTGTGGATGCGAAAATGTTAAGTGAGGCTGCCCGACGAAGAAATGGTTGTCGTATGCACAGGGCCAAATCACGAGCGAGTGGGCCTGGATGTACCGGTACACTCTGCACCTCCAACCGGGCGAACATGCAATTGTCCGAGTAAAGTATGGACATACCAATTATGAACAGGAAGTTGTCTGAGCCAGCCGAGGAGTTCGCTGGGTGACACAGGTCATTTATGCCTCGAAGTCGTGGGCTGTTGCTGTCAAGGTTGTAAATATCTCGCAGTCGAGACTGTGGTTAAGCACGGGGACCTTTGTGGCAAGGATTGCGAAGTATGGTTACTTTACCCGAGCGGGACGATTCGTTCGGCCGGGAAGGCAGCGATACAAGGAATGGCAGCAGTTGATCTACGAAAATACCAAGTTGATTGAGAAGCAGAGGTATGAACGGAAGTTGGCTGAGCTAGAGGAGTCCCTGCAACCACCCTGTGTGCAAGTCCCGGAGTATCAATAGCCTTCAAAGTTGCTGTTGCGTCCGGATCCAGGCACTACCACCGCTCGAGTTGCCTACCTCCAGGTCAATCCCGACCGGCTAAAGACAGAGAAGCGTTCAGTCAAAATGACTTCGGATGTTGAAACCCAGAGGAACGAGACTTGCGATGGATCGTCGCAGACGGACCCCGGATGGGAGTACAGATGTGAAAACATCCTGTCTGTGAGTCAAGACAGAGAGTGGGTGGAACGCGAAGTCGAACCAGAATCTGAAAGATCAGTAGACCATACCGAGAAGATCGACAAGACGACGCTATGGGCGGAAGAACCCTACCAGACTCATCGAGCCACGCCGACGAGCGGAGGCAGAATGCATTGGAGTGATGAAGGCCACGCAAGAAGAGCTGGGTCTAGAACTCGGTGTCTACAATCACGAGGGAAGCGAACTGATGTCCCAGTTGCGTGATGGCCTCTTGACGTTACCCGATTTTAGTGACCTCATGCCTGTGTATGACATTTCCAAGGCGGATGTGGGAGTCCCACTGGACGGCCTACGCCAGATGAAGAAGAACTACTGAGAGATGTTCTCAGACGGCATTCCAAGATCTTCCTAGGCGACGCAAATGCGGCCCCTGCCCGGGACGGGACGTGGTATGTGACATGACATAAGAGGAGCCTAACTTGCAGCACTCCGACCGAGGTCAGTAATCCCCAAGGTCCAATGAAAGACTACGAGTTGCTGATGATGCTCCTGGAAACCTGTCTCATCGAGATGTCTGACTCTGCTTGGGCTTCTCCTATCACGATCGTCTGAAGAAAAATGGGGTCGAAATTCGGATGTACACCGACTAACTACTGGTGAACAACTTTATCGAGTTGTCGAATAATCTTCTGTCACTGATTGATGATCTCCTGGTGAGTTTCGAGCAAGCTGTGAAGGTTCATGGCACTCGATATGGCCAGCAAATTCTGGGCCATACGTATGACAAAGGGACCAAGCGTATATCAGCGTTCGTGCGTCCATTCGGACATTTCCAATGGATCTGAATCCCATTTTGACTCAAGAAAACCCCAAAGCAATATTTTCTTTGGGTTTTGTCAGATTACCGCCAGAAGAGGAGAAGATGGTGGATGCAGCCGTACTGGAGTTCCTAGGTCTAGACCTAGCTGAAGAGAATGAAGTCCAGCGCGAGAAGTTCACCCGAGAAGTGCCCATCCTGACGAACAAGATGGGGGCTTTCAAGCGGAATATCCCGGTGCTATCCCAGATGTCACCTGTCCTCGGGCGTAATTTCTATATCGACGATATTGCGCATGGGGACCCCACCTGGGATCAACTGTGCAAGGACCTGAACACATTGTTGTATTGCCTGCGCTATTGGAATGTCTTCGTCAGTCTTCAGAAGAGCAAATTCGATATACTCACCATTCCGTATCTCCTCATGAGATCAGTGCTGAAGACATTAGGGCCCAAGATCGCGAATTCCGTCCAGGAATTACCGTTGCCACGCACAAAGGGTGCAGTCTTTCCTAGGAATCCTAAACTACTGCCACAAGTTTATTGAGGATTTCTCAGTGGTGGCATCGGCACTTCATGAGTTGACAGACGAACAGATCAAGGCCGGGAGCGACTTGCCCAGATCCAAGGAGTCGTTTGAAATTCTCAGCGGAAAAGCGTGTCTACACCTCTGTTGCGTCACCCGACCGGAACAAGCCGTTCATGACTGTTCCACACGCGAATAGCTGGGCGGCATGTGCTGTCCTAGGACAGGAATACAATAGGAAGACCCTACCCGTACGCTTCATAGATCGGGAGGTCGGGTGTTGAACGAGATCAAAATTAGATACCACGAGGCGGAGAAGGAGGTGATAGCGATCACGCAAGCGCTGGATGTATTCGAGAATCTCGTCCAAGGGTGCCCGACCAAGGTCTACACACGGAATTCTGTCATGCCTTGCTACCGAAGTCCAAAAAAGTCGAGGACGATGCGTCCGATGGGTAGTGATTATCTTCCATTGGGATTTGGAAGTTCACAAGGTGCAGAGTGACGAAGACGGGTTAGCTACCAGCATGGGAGCAGGTGCGAGCACTTGGATGAGGTTGACGAATCTCTGATCTCGCTCAAGGGGCGGGTGAAACCCCAACCGGTCATCAGCGTGGAGATGTTAGAGGCGGACTTCGATGGATATGTGCTAAGTTTGGATGGCACTACCAAGACGTTTACACGTCAGGGTATCTGTGGGTGTATCATCTGGAAACTCCCCGGCTGGAAAGTGGTGACGGGTCAAGGTTTCACACTTAAAGATGTCACTTTCATCGACGCAGAGTACCATGGATTGTTCAAGGGTTTGGCTATGGTAGCCGAACGAGATATTCCAGATGTGGTTGTCGTCGGAGACTCACGTATCTTGATACAACAAGTGCAAGGGCTGATAAATGGTAAGCCTAATCTGCAACGGAGACTAGAAGAGTATGGTGTCCTACGAGAGAAGTTCAAGTCAGCCCGGTTGGTCCATGTCAAGAGTGAATACAATCAGGCGGCAGACTACCTCACCTCGAAGGCATTAGCGCTTAGAGAATCCTGGACTGTGGTTGACCCGAGTGAGATGCCATTTTGGAGAGCGTGTCTTCGATTCCCGAGAAGTTGATGAAACCGATGGTGGTTCTGGTTACAGGCGTAAATGACCATGTCACTCGAGAAACGCCCCTCGATGAATCAGTGAAGACCCACCCGGGACCGGAGTCCGCGCCTTTACAACCCCAGTTAGGGTTATGGCGGCCGTAATGCGAAGCCGTTTCCGCAAAGGCACCAGTCGGAATGATCCGATGGGACCACTGGGGTATCAAGCTGAAACGTGGAGTCGAATCAAGGTACACCAAGATGAAGACCGCCGTTTGCTAAGCCTCAAGGAATTTTTTGCGAGGTGAAATGAACGGCTTCTCTCGCGCACAGATATGTTGCCTTTCAAAGGAAGCTGACTTGTTGTAATCGGAATATGAAATAGGGGACCCCTTTCGGAGAGACAGCCCTAACTAGGATATGAAATGGGCGGTTCACTCCGAGCGGCTAGTCACACGCGGTCCCCACCAGTGTGGCCTTGATACTTATGGAGAAGCTCCTCATGTGATCGGCTATCGCACGAGCCCTGTCACGATGTTGTGACGGGGCCTCCTGGAATGCACGTCAGGCAGGTTTGTCCAGCACGAGCGGTCTGCGGGTTAGCGGGTAAATTGAACTCTGTTTGTCTGTTATCTATACCTAATCAGTTTGACCGTTAATGTAACTACATCCATGTTTGTACTTGGTTCTTGTATGCATATATTGTGTTCATTGCAGTTGTCAGCACTTGATTGCGTACGGAGTACCTTGACGTCATCAATGTTGAGTGTACATGGTAACTTGATCTTCTCCAATGCTCGACTCCGGCTGGTCAATAGTCGATCTTCGTCGGGGTTCGTCGATGTTCGTCGCCAGTCCCTCGAACAGTCGTTGCACCAAAAGCAGATCTTCTTCGGTCGTCTGGTTCGGTCGGGTATCACTTGACTTCAATATAGTCAGACCTTCAACATGGACTTGTCCGTCCGGACTTGCCCACTGTTAATTCCCATCCGGGCCTGATCAAGCGAACGACTTCCACCTTTAGTGCCTCTGAGCCATCGGTGTTCTTGTAGATATCATCTGAGATCTTGTATAGGTTGATGTCGGGTATGCATGTATGGCAGTCTTGCTATGCCAAGGAAGGCAGCTTCTTCGACTCTCT
>NBNE01001457.1:0-12475 GCA_002215365.1 Phytophthora megakarya | reverse complement strand
AAAAACACTTTTTATATAAAATGCAAAATTTTATAAAAACCAGCCAATCAAAATACAGCAAACTTACCGAAGTTTTGCAGAATGGTTGAGGTTGCGTAATTTACGCATCAGGTCCTGGATCTTGTCCAACAAGGAGTCGTAGTCGCTCATGAACTTCTGAGCAGCGAGATTCAGACGGTGTGAGGCACATCCGACGAGCGGGATAGACAGAAGACTGGCTAGCTTAGTGTTGACGGCACAATTGTCGCCAATAAGGTAGATAACATCTTCGATTTTACGGTCGAAAAAAGGAAGGATCCCTTCGAGGAACTTGACGTGGCTAGCTGAGGTGTGGTCGGTAACATCGTCGTCGATCAAGGGCGCAAAGGCCAAGAGCACCTTGTCAGCGCCGCCATCGTGCTCAAATACCGCGAAAACAGCAAGATAGTGTTCCGATTGGAAGGTCCACCCGTCAAATATTATACCGAATTTGACGGGTAGAGCCACACCAATGTCGATTTCCACTTGACGCACGACCAAACCGGCGTACTTAAGCAGTGTCTCCGTCGAAATGGTATCCAAGTTGGAGTACTTAGAGACGAAAGAGTCCTCGCACCACGAAAAAGGCAGGTTACAGCCGGTGATCCAGTCCAGCCAACAGAATACTGTCTGCGACTTTTGGTCTATGAAGCTAACCAACGTGGCCGTGTTCGTCCCGCTGGCCATCATGGTGGCTACAAAATCGGGGTGGCGCTTCAGGACGTGGTCGAATAGGTTGCTGTAGCCCGTCCTAGGAGATTGCTTGCGTACTACAGAGCACTGACAGCGGAAGTACGCTGTTGGCTCGTCTTGAGCGTCGTTGATGACCTTATAAAAGTAGTTGCACACCTGACGAGTGCTAAAAGGGTTGTTGGTTGCCATCTTGATTCGATAATGAGCCACAAGAACCCTTTTAGCACTGGTTGCACGTTAACTATGAAGGAGCGATGCCATCCAGTCCTTTCGGCGACCTAGATAAGCATCTGCCGCGAAAAGTGTAATTACGCTAAAAAGTGCTTTTTATATCTGTAAAAATACAATTGTAAAAAGTCGATCGTAAGTTATTCCACTTTTTCTGGCTCTGTGAAAAATAAATTATTCCGTACTAATATTTCCGTATATTTTCCGTACAATCTTTTATTCGGAGGGCCTGCTGGTCAGGACATCGTCAAGAAACGTGTGTGGACGGCTGCTTCGTTCTGAATTGAGCATGTTGTATCCATAGGATAGTTGTTCTGGATTACGCTAATGTTTCCTCGGTCTGCATAACGAACTACTGTGCCCGTGTTAAGAAACAAGTTATATTCAGAAAACTTCTGGCCGAGAAAGCTGGAACCAACAATATTTCAGTAACGACAATGTGTGGTGGCAACATTTTGATCGAAGCACGTTTTTAACGCAAACTTGCCATGGTGAGCCATCGCATAATTACTGCTCCATCAATTGCCCACCTTGAAGGTTCGATTTTAACCGTGATTGTCTTCAGTGCGAATGTGCTATGCTGGATCAGAAACCACTTGTCAAATTGTTCAATTGATTGAGTGAGGATGGACCATCAAACTATTTAACAATCAATATTACTTGAACCAACAATGCTGGTCCAGCATTTCTCCGGTACCTTGTCTTTCTTGTTCATCTGCCTTTTGTCTAGTGGCTGATCGTTTACTGCCGGGACGATGAGTACTCGGTGATTAGCGTTGTAAGCACATCGTAAGTGTAGAGGGACGAAGTGTGGCCATCGCTCCAGGTTACTGCGAACGCATAGTTACCCTGATACATGACACATGTGAGTGAACAACTAGAAACCAAACAAGAACACTTCTTTTAGTACGACCTTCCGCTCGACTGCAGTTGGGTGAATGTCATCTGGAATCGAAGCTGGATCCAAAATCTGAATTCGGCATTAATATGGCAAAATGTTAGAACAAGTAAGGAAATATCGTGTACAGAAGTAAATCAACGATACTTGTTCTCCAGTGAATTCGTCGATGCATTGGGCGCACCGACATCTGAATAAATCATAGAGAACAGTCGTTACGTTGACACAAATCAATATTTTGTGTGCAAGCCAATTTACCGTGCTCGGAGATCAGCAGGGTGGACAACAGCCTCCTTCGCCTCGCTTAAACTGTACAAGCGGAGAACAATACCACGGTTCTTGTCGTACAGGAGCTCGGGCCCCATGCGGACGTTGTGCTTCAATACCACCAGCTCTTTTGCAACCTAACCAAGTTCATTTGATCAAAGCGCCACAATACCAAACACTGAACGATCCCACTTACTGAGGTAGCTAGCGCGTCGTAAGTGCTCTCTTGCTCTGGGGACAACCCTGACAAAACGAAAGGGCTGCATTACATGTGCATAGATAACGTTAGACCATTTATAAGATGGCTATCCCTGACAATCCACGCACCGTCCAGAATCACCGGACGAACTGAACTGCTCTGAGATAGGTAACTTGAACACGTTTTTCATGTTGTAGTTGTCAACAAGTTCCTGTATGTGGCCTGGACCTGTTCAATGATCACCAACCAACATCAATGAACACCAGCACTACTGTCACCTACACAATCGAAGTACTGACCGAACGGATAATGCCGCAGCCCGTGCGAGCAGTCAAAGTACGACATGTTCTCCACCACAGCAGCCGTATTCACCTGAGCCATCGCAAAACTGTTAGCACAGGTCAAAAAGATCACATAGTTTAGCGTCACGATACCTTGAGATCTTCAAACATTGCAATTCCTTTTTCTACATCGACGAAGCTAAACATGACAGCTAGATTAATATTAAAAGACCACTTTTTAGAAAGAAATGTTTGTACCTGAGTCTTTGTGGGGTTGTCACGACAACTGCAGCCGAGATAGCCATTTGCTGTGAAAGAGACATCTGAATGTCGCCCGTTCCTGGTGGCATGTCCACCACCAAATAGTCGAGGTCACCCCATTCCGTGCCAAGAATAAGTTGGTCGATTAGTTTGGAGACCATGGGGCCACGCATCACGGCGGCTCCGACTCCTGTTCAATTTTCACAAGCAACAGTTCATTTTAGGTTGGAGCACGTGCAACAACAGTGATAACGCCGGACCCACCTCCAGCACCGGGAGCAGCACGTTGGTTCACAAAGCCGAACGACATGCATTTAACTCCTTCATACTCCACCGGCTCGACAAAATTCTTCGCTTTTCTCGACGGCCGAAGTGTGCGATCTTCAGGCGAAACCATCGTAGGCAAACTCGGGCCATAAATGTCAGCATCCAGAATACCAACTCTCGCACCACGCTTAGAAAGACTGCCATGTGCGTCATGTGTCAACATTGTAGCATCAACCTCCTTACTTAAGTGCTCTGGATATCACCCACCTGAAGGCGAGATTCACCGCTACTGTGGACTTGCCCACTCCCCCTTTGCAGCTCGAGACGGCAATGATGTCGGACACGTGTGCCAGCGATGAGAAGCGTCCCACACGAGCATTACGAGGTCGAGACGTCGAGATCTCGAAGTCCGTGGTTTTGACCCACTCCAACTTGTTCACCGCCTGCTCCGCTTCCATCTGCCACTATCCATGGAATCAATGAGAATAAATCGATGAGTGTCGATAAGCGCGTGGAAGGTGTCAGTGACGAACTTGTTGCGCCAACTCTGTCAGCACTGGCGATGGCGCCTCAAGTTTGCACGAAACTTGGCCAGCATCAGGCACTACACAGAGGTGCTGCAACGAATTACTGAGAGTTACTATAAAATGTGTCACAAGTGTGTCAATCGACTGTGCTGCACCTTGACACGCCCCAGGGACACGATATCGCCCAGTCCCAATCCGTCCGAGACGCCACGCAGCTTTTCCAGCACCTGCGTCTCCAGTTGCGCCGTCTGACGCGTCGAGAGCGAGCGACGCTGATGCAGCAGAGAGTGCGTAGCTCTTAACCGCAGCATTTTTGACTGGTAAGTGTAGGGTTCGTTGTGTATCATTACACAAATTCATGAGAGGACGCACATGAAATGGCTACATTTTGGCAATGGTTAAGTCGGAAATGGCGGAGGTGACTACATGAATTTGTGTTTTTGTATGAGCAAAAAACTCTCATGCCATCTGATTTGGTTGTTCAACAGGACGAGGCAGAGGTGGAAGCGTTGTTGCTGCGAATCACATTGGCCAAGCAGAAGGAACTACGCCTGCGAGCCGAGAAGAAGCGGATTCGAGACGAGTTGGGGGAGTTGCAAGCAGTAGGTGGGCCTTATCCTGTCAGGACGATTGACATTTTTGTTATAATACTTTATTTATGCCTCGTGAGGACAGGGGACACTTTGGTCACGTGAGGAGCAGACACAGAAACAGATTTTAGCTGTGAGACGAACGAAGAAGCAAGTGGAGGCACAATGGAAGGCGGAGGAAGAGAAGCTTGCAAAACTCAGCGATGACCTCAAGGAACAGGTGAGAACAGAATAGTTTAATAGCTTGAATTTTGGATGACAAGTAGTATTTTACTGTAGGAAATGGAGTTTCGTAGGGGGGTTAACAGTAAGCCCAGTCCATTCCAACAAGCAGCAGTGCAAGTGGTCGCGACTGCAACACAGATCAACGAAGGTTCGAACCAGAAGGAAAACGCACGTCTGTTGGCAGAGGTGCTAGATGATACAGTCTCTGCTTTGACTGATATGCCAAAGGCTGCATCGATGGTATTGTCACGTTACGATACGCTGCAGCGACTCATTCGGAATATCAATTGCAACGAGCAGCAACAACGGATTGGGAGGCTTCAAGCTGAGCTTGAGAAATCAAACTCTCAGCGCAAGGAAGTCAATTTAGACGTACCACCTTCAGTTATGGCGAGGTGTGCGAATATTATCACTTCAGAGGACATTTCGAGTTCTACAAAGTGTCAAGACAGCGATTATGCACCATGTTTGACGCTACCTATCTCAAAGACACAAAAGAGCAGTGACTCTCCAACCGCCAGGAAATCTTCAAGCAAACTAAACCACATTACACCCCTCGATCGATTTCATCCAGTAACATATACACCACCAGTTACCAGTACCCATCCAGCCGAACATGTACCAGCAACTTCGCTCACACAGCAGGCAGTACTGCCCACTGCACCAAACCCGATGTATACTCCACCGTTTGCTGGCGGTTGGCCCCAGAATTATCCCGTGCCTGTCATCTCCATGGCCCCTTACTCACACTTCTCGCTGCCAATGCTGCCGGTCAGTCGGCACGGAATAGGATTTCGTTCTCAATTTTTACCTAGCTGTTCATACCCGGGAGCACGCCCGTGGCTTCCATTGGGTGCTTTATATTCACTCCAAGGCGAAAATGTTCCTTCATCTGAACAACCAGCGAAGTCAGCGCTTAATCGGCAAGAGGAAGACGTTCGACGATTGGAGAGAGAGCTAGAAATGCAACGCATCTCTAACGAATATCAAGCTGAAGCAAAGGAATTTGCTCGACTCCAAAGTTGTCTGCTCGAGTTACAAGTACGTCATTCAAGTGATTGTTTTTATTTGTTTCTTACATATCAATTGATGTCAAAGCAGTCCAAGATCTCGACACTGACAGCCGCAGACAACCCCCCTGCAGATGTCACTGACGAGGTCGCGGCTGATGATAAGAATGACTCTTCACTCAGAAGCCTGAAGGTGCCTTTATGTACTATTTTATCATTCTGGTCAAGATGATATACCCACGTGTAAATTCTGCATGTAGCGACAGCATCTTGAAAACGTGGTGAAAGTTCGGAACGAACGGGACCTTCTAGAAGAGCAAGAAAAGGTAAATCATCGTTGACAAATGGACCTCGTTATTTTCAAGCAGTCTAACACTTCTGTGTATTAGCTAGAAGAGCTAAAAGAACGAATTCAACGCCGTAGAGTTGAGAAAATACGCCATCTTGATCACGAGAAGTGGGTTGCCAAGCAAAATCGTGAACTGATTGCTCAACGACTGTACCGTGCAATCCAACAGAACGAAGTGAAACCCAAAGGGTTGTCTAGCGTTATTCAAGAGAAATCTGCTCAGCCTTATAACCCAGATCGTGGCTTTACATTGATTTGGGACTTTGTTGCAGGAGTACCTGCCACAGTAAATAATCTACAGGTGAGATTGAATTCACTGATACACATATATATTATGGTCTCTCATTTTATGACGTGGTTTCCCCTTTTCAGATTACCTATGGTATCTATGATGGCAGAATAATTCGTACATCGTTCAAGGTTGTGTACGCTAAAGAGATCAAGGCGACTAGCCCGCAGCAGCAGTTAAGCTTGTTTATTTCCTCTTCTCACGTTAAGCAGCTTCCCGCAACACGAGATCTACGTGTCATCGTAGAGGTATGTATGGTTATACATGTAGTGCACCATTTACTCAGGAAATTAACACTGTATGATACTGAAGGTGTCCTCCGTAATGCAAAATGGTGCTGATGGAGCGCACGCTCCAACAACTTTAGGCTGGACAGCCTTCGACATGTTTAAAGAGGCAAGTGAGGGCGAGTTGTCTTTGGCGTGTGGATTTTATAAACTCCCTGTGAAGCAGTCGTCGACACCAGATCCATCAGAAACGCTGGTCGTTCCACCAACCACTGGGGAATGCGGTGATATGCGAATATACATCCGAGTGGTGCACGGTGAGCGCAGCGGTGAAGCTTCCCGAGTACTTATGGACCCAGAATTGCATGCAGGTACTATATTGCTGTTGTTGTTTACTCCACACCCTATCTAACGGGGTTCACTTGTCCGCAGAACGATATCAATTGGCCGGCATTGAAAAGGCACTTCTAAGGCCACATCCAACGGATATAAAGACATGTTTACCGTCAGTACAAGTAAGGAAATCCACGAGAGATAAACCTACTACCACGAAGCCTGTCGATGGCCAAGAGGCGATGTCTCGATCTACATCGATAGAACGATATTTCGATCCACCAACGACATCTTTTCCCCTAAAACAAGATTTTCTAGATGTCGATCGTTTGCGCCTACTTTCGTCGACGTCATCTAGACCACCAAGTATGCGGTCACGCTCAAATATTCCGCATTCAGGTGACAAAACTCAGTTAACTGTTTTTCGTGAAGACAGTAAGGCGAAAACAGAGGAACCCTGGGTCCGTGTTGACAAAACTCCCGAACTACAAAGGCTTCTGCTAAGTGGAAATTTGTTCCTCAATGGTGATGGCTTCGATGTGTATATCGACGGTGGTCGTGGGTTTCCAGATAGCGTCTCCCTTTCCAAGGTGACGATTGCTGCATTCCATGCAGATCGAACTCAGTTTGTTGCTGCAAACGGAAATATGCTTGCAACTCCGATGTCGAACATTTTTGATCCTGTGTACGATGCGGTAAGTACACAGTCTGAAATATCTTGTACGTTCACTCTCTCACGCAATTTTCTCACGTGCGGGTAGTACGTGGAGTATCGACAAAGCAAGTTTAATCCTACCCTGACACTGGTCATTCGAGTCGACACTATCGAGCTTGTTTCGAAACAGCCGGTGATCTTGGGATACTCTGTCTTTCCGGTGTTCCTCGACGTTGAGACTCACGACCAACCCAACCGCCCTAGCACCCCTCTATTTATCTTGAACGAAGGGGGATTTCAGCTGCCACTGCATTCCCAGCTCCAATCTGCTGAAGCGAATATTCCACTGAATGCGAAGTCTTGTGATGAATTTCCTCGAATACCTTGTACTACGCTGTTACTGCGAATCTCGCGGGCAAAATTGGTAGGGAAAATCAATTCAGGACTTCGAGCTGCCATGAATCTAATTTCTCGTATTTTACAGTCAAGAGACGGCTTCACGCTGCTTTCACGCAAGAATTTCTTACCTCACGAATGGGAAGCTAACGGGCTTTTGATACCAGCACCCCAGTATTACGATAAATTTTACGACTCGTTGCGTTGCGTTCCTTCTGGGATTGAAGAGAAAATTTACTCGATTCGGGTGTGTCGTTCTTTCGCGTGTTTTTTGCGGTGAATGATAGCAACTAATTTGTTTCATTTCAGCAGAAGAATCGAAAACCAATGACAATAACGCAGTGTCTTCAGCAGATGTCACTTTACACAAGCGAAGCTCAGGATATGTTGAAGGTCCAGTGCAATTTGGGTTTGCGTTTCCTGCTTATAGCTAGTAAATCTTAACTTATCGTGCTGTAGGCCAAACCTCCAAACAACCTCGATCTTTTGTCAGCACTCCGATACGAACCAGCTATCGGTTTCCAAGTGGCAGTTGACGCGTTGCACAATGTGAAAGCAAGAGGAGGATTGTTCTTTAAAGTTCTCTTTTCAGTATATCCTCCAGGATCCTTTTATAAAGCCATTCGACTGACAGAAGGTGTGCATTTTACCACGACAATGGACTGGACAAGTGCACAAACGTCCCCGGAATTTAATGATGGATATATGGTACGTAACATTTCAATAGATCACTGATACGTTTGATAACTTGTTGTGCCCGTAGACATTGAGAGATTCACCCAGCGATCAAATGTTAGTCATCCTCTTCGATATTCGAAGTTTGACTCGGCATCCTAAGACTGGGGCAACCACGTCACAACAGTATGGATGGACATTCCTTCCCGTACTCACAATTTCTCGCTCTATTAACACATGCAATTCCCAACTCCCGCTTTTCCAGGGCGAAGTCAACTTGGTTTGTAGCCTGCAAAATAGTTAAACAAATGATGTCTTCTGTCTAAGCAGGGGTGTACGTGCACAGGACTTATTCAAGACAGCAATCAGTGGGCTAAATGCATTGGTTGATGATATTGGAAACGAAAACGTAAAGAAACTAGTTCCCGTGGCTGAAAGTGGGGCATCTCTGTTCGTACGCCTCCAGAATCCTCAAATGCCTCACATGTCGACTCAGCCAATCGTAAGTACTTTGACGTCATGGCGTGGCGAATTTGACATTGCAGACTAATTTATTATTCGTGACACTAGGTTGATGCTAGGCTTTCGAAGATGGTTCCTCCACGACATGCTGCCAAGTACGCTTACGATAGCGCTAAAATTGCAGCTTTAAAGAAGAAGACACCCCTCAATAAGCTTTTGCCTGGGAACACCCTTGATAAGCAATTTGAGAAGGAGTTGAACCAAGCCTTTGTCCAGGTAAGCCTACTGATTGGCACCCCCACACTCCTGATTTAAATGTTGTCCTTTCTGTCAGGAGATGGGCATTCATCACCTGCTTTTCTAAAGTTGGCACGAAGCGTCGAGACTCTCGATGCTCGACTCGAGAGACTCTTCATCACTCATAGTGCGGATGTCGACCAAATGCCCTCTTCCTCGACTTCATAGGCGCCCCCAAGCTCCACTGCAGCTCGAAGATTTTGAAGACGTAAGATACAAGATGGAAATTGTGCGGTTGGGGAATGACACCAATTCAACAGACAACCGAGTCGCGTTGCTGGATTCACTTTTCCTGGCTTTGATTTTTTACCCTCTGTTACTCGGAGGCTGCGTGGCTGTAGGTTTCGCCACTCATTGGACCGAGTCAACGCGTGAAGTGCTGAGTTACCTGCTGCCGATGCTGCTGCTGCCACTTGCATGGGTCGCTTCACTCGTCGTATGGGAACGACGTGCTATCGCCATGCAGAGCAAAATCGCCTCGCAATGACCTCAGAAAGTCGAAGTTAAAGGTTGTCTCCTGTTACAGGTGTCCTATAACAGGGAGGATTTTATTCATCACCAAAACGTACCAAAGATCACTAAAATCCCCCAAATTATTTTGGGGGATTTTCATAAACTAGAATGTAAATTCCCCAAAACGACTATTAAAAATGACCCAAACACTCCCCAAAACTTTTACCAGTCAAAATTAAAGCTGTTGCGTCCCTTGTGTGCCTTTGCATAAAAGTACACAAAAATTGGGTAGGCATATTTTTTCTAAAATTCATGCCGTACTTATCTTCTCGATTTGCGGCCTCGTCTGCACACGGGATCCCCCAATAGTAGCCCCTCAAGTGCCGATATGGACACCTCCGCCGCGACGCCCTCTCCTTGAGGTGAACTTGGCGGCCTCCCAGCCACCAAGCAGCCTTCCCCGATGCCGTGATGGCCGAGTGCAGCACCCCACCGCCTTCGCGCAACGTGTCGACGCTCAGAGAGCCGAGTGTTCTGGACTCTCGCTCCCAGCCATCCGTTCCTGCTGGTGCTGATTCCAGCACGGCTCGTCCGCCGCTGTCGCTGTCGAGCAGCCAGCCACCAGGACCCCATGACCCAGTGCGCCACCTGTCGTTCAGGGAGGCGGTCGCCGGCCCTGTTGAACCCCACGTGTCTCCGCCGGATGCGTGTGTTCGTCCTCGGGGCCTTCCTCCTGCGCCAGAGGCGATTGCTGCCGTCCGGCGTCTTTAAGAAGATGACGGTAACCCCTCCGTCATTCTGGCAACAGCCAAGCAAGCCCAGCCCGAAGCGATCCCTGATGCGCTCTTTAGTATCAAAGCCCAGGTGTCTTCAACACTCTTCGGCGTCTCGCGCCCAGCTTTGATCATGGCGCTATCCGCCATTCGCGACAACGACGCTGTGCGCGTAGTCGTGGATGCCGGAGACGTTATCCAGGTGCACCGCCAACCTCGCAATATGCTGCTCTTGTAGTTGCGCACGGAGCAAGCCAAGGTGGCCCTTGCGGGGCAGCACTGCCAGTTTATGGGGCGCACGCTACGTTTTGAGTCGCTCAACCCTCTTTCGGACGCGCTCTACGTCGACGTATTGGGTATTCGCAGCGGTGTGGTTGCTAGCCGCATTTTTGCCGGTTTTCTTGGGAATGACTGTCAGCCCATTTACTTCGACTTTACCTACCGAGCTCCGGGGACTGCCACTACCTCCGGTACTGTTCAGCACTATTTCAACTCTTCAACGTGCCCAAAGTCCCTTGTGGTGAATGGGCACGTCTGCGATCAAGTTTTACTTGGCGGAACGGCTTATTCCGTACGCGCTAGAGGTGCCAAGCCCTCCAGTACCACCTCCGTCCCAGCAAAGTGTCCGAGCATGCGCTTCGTTTTAGCCTACCGAACCGACGTCCCGCCACTGATGGTGCAGGTACTGCGGCGATTAGTGGCGAAAAGCGCCACCGTCGTTCTCCTGAGGCGACCGGGGCGATGGGACACGAGGGCACTGCTGCTGACACGGTCATTTCCACGGATAGCGCGGGAGACGACCCTATGACTACGCGGTCCTCTGCCCCAGTTTCCAAGGCGGCTACCAGTCCGACATTTAGCTTACCTCCACGCAAGTGTCTCACCAGACTGAAACCCCTCAAGGTAGCGCTGCTCAAAGGAAGTCATTTTCGTCTCCGAACTACTGGAACGAGCTTGAGCAAGTATCGGTTGAGCTTACACCGCAGGTCGTGCCCCTGGGTGACAGCGGAGGGAGTTTACGCGTCACGGTGAAGTCCATCGGTGCATCTCCGTTGACGCGCACGTCCTACGAACACCATCATCTCTTTGAGGTGCGCAGAGGTAAAGTCCATCGTTCGAAGGAGGCGACAGAGTTGGGAACTACCCTACCACTTCTCGACAAGGATGCAGAAGCCCAGCGGATGGCCCTCCAACGCGAGCTGGATGACAGCACACCGCTGGAGGACCTGACGTCCACGCGGTGCTGACAAACTCGCCGTCACCTCCCACACGCTGCGTCGTAGTATGGCGAAAAACCATCTTCACGTTTTGGGCAGAATGTTCCGCTTGATGAGAATCAAAGACGCCTTGGTGGACGATTTTGTTCGGGTTCATATGATCTCTAGAGCAGTTGCGTCGGGCTCTCCGGAATCGTGTGCACCTATCAAGGACATATGGAAAGCCCAGTTTGGGGAGTTGATGCCAAAGACTCGGACTGAGCTTTTCAGTCAAGCTGAGCAGTGGTTGCTGGATTCTGATGAGTTCGATTTGTATCGAGTCTCGGAAGTCTTATCGCTGTTCGAACTGCTACTGATGGCTGCGGTTCCAGGTATCTACGACAAGGACAGTTGGCTGCATCTGTTAACTGGCTTCGAGGCATCGTGGATCGTCGCGGAGCCAACTCGCTTTCTTCACCCGAATGCGCTGCATGGCCTTCTGAGAGGCGAAGTGGGCTCCATTCTTGTCTCTACGCTCGAGCGTATGGGGCTTGAGCACCAGTGCCTCACGGAGCTTCAAACCCTGACGACGTCCACGGAATGGTTACCTTGGGATGCGAGCGTCCTTCTGCTTGCTGAAACTAACCTCGGGCTCGCATGGAGCATGGGGATGGTTATGTCTCCAGACGCTTAGGTGGACCATGATTCGAGCGACGCTGTGGTACTCTCGGTAAATACCAATGGTATCAAGCGTAATGGCCGGAAACTTATCGAGAAAGCGGTCTCGCAGTACCATATTGCCGGGATCCAAGAAACGAAGTTCCGTAATGCCCATCATCTGTCCAAGTTTGCATTTCATCTATCGTCAATGTCGTGTAGGACACGATAGAATTCTCACGTTCGGGT
>NBNE01001456.1:0-12494 GCA_002215365.1 Phytophthora megakarya | reverse complement strand
CCATTCAACCAACATAATGAGTTAACTTACTGATCCAGAATATTGTATACCCACTCCATCTTTTCGACAGGAATATTTTCAATGAATGGCTTGGTGATTGTCTGATAAGTTGCCTTAGTCTCCACCACCATGTGAAAATCCTGGTCTGTGTGTTTCCACACATGCGTCTCCGTAGCTGGGTAGATCAAGTTCACCTGGTTGAATTCAACATCGTGTTAGACCGTCGACGCTCTCTAATTCTTCTCAATTCGTCTCCTACCTTGTAGGGTTTGATGTTTCGGGACACATCTCCTTGGAACGTGCTGTAGATGTCGTTCGCCAGGATCTCGTGCAGTGACATTTCGGCGAGCAATTGATCCAAAGCGCCCGTATCCATCGTCGCCGTCTGGATAATCAACACTGCCATCTTCTTCTCCTTGTCGCTCTTGAAATTACCCAACAGTGAGAGCTCCGTATCCGTGCGCTTGAGAAGTCGCACGAGCTCGAAATCCCGCAGCATTGTTGTGACGCCATGGCCTCCAAGCGATTTTCTCCAAAACCACAAAGCGCTCAGGGCCATTACAAGCAGCGCGACGACAAACTCCGATCCAACACTGCCACCAGTTTCCATTGTGGCCATTAGCTGTGTTAATTCCACGACTTAGTCGTTAAAAACAAAAATGGAATTGCTCAGCGATACCGATTTGACTGACAGATGAAGACAACTTGACCTTAATGTTCATGTTTCCTGGGAAGGTCAAGTTGTCGTCATTTGGAAAAGTTTTGACAAACTTTTCCTCCAAATTGTCAAAAAAACATAAATTACCTAACAAAAATATATTACCCCATTATTAAAGATCCCAAAAACAGTTAAAGAGCAGGCTTGCAATTTCCAACCTAGTAACAATATTACGTTTACACTTAAAGAGCAGGACTAAAGATCCCAAAAACAGTTAAAGAGCAGGCTTGCAATTTCCAACCTACGAGTAACAATTTTACGTTTACACTTAAAGAGCAGGATTACCTAATTTTCATAAATTTACAAATGAGCAATCTCAAGCCCAAGCCACCGTCCAAGGCGAAGCAGACGCTTCTCCGTCTCCGTGGCTACGTGGCTTCTCACTGCCTGTCCTTATGGTGCGTAAAACTAGACTTCTCGCTCTCTCTCCTCGTATTGATTTCATGCGAATCCTCGTAGTAATCACCGAGTTGTGTCTCTGTGATCCTAACGCTCTGTCCTATGAATGTGGCTCCCTTTCAGCTGGGGAACGTACGTCCTGGGCCTCGTGTGGCTTCTCCTGCATCCTGCAGTCACAGTTACTACTGGTACCCACTCGACACTCTCCTGGTGTTGCTAAACCATTCATAATAACGCTAAAATGCACCTGGATGCTTTATTTTGTCCGATTTAGGCGAGTTGAAGTGCCGCGGGACGTACATGTCGGAGAATGCACTGCTTATCGACCTCATGGAGGCGCGAGCCAGTCATCAAGAGGCTCATTCGTCTCGGGTTTTCCATCAGAAGCTGCTGGAGCTGCCAGAGCTGCCGCCTAGTGGCTGTGGGGCCAACTGCTCGCACGTTGTGGACTGGATCGACGCGCAGTTGCGAGGATTGGACCGTGTTGAAGCTTACACTCAAGTTTTCCAGGCTCACGAGGCTTCAACGCCTCGTACGAACGTGTATGGCATCTTGCGGGCTTCTCCTCTAGCTGATGGCAAGGTAGGACCTGACGGATATGCTTGGGGCTTGAGCTTTACGCATTCTGCTTGGTGTTGGTGTAGGAAGCGATCGTACTTGTTACGCACTACCGCAACATTGGTGCGAATAGTGGGGAGTACTCGAGTTTATCGTTGGGACTGGCGTTACTGAAATATCTGGCAAGAGCCAAGTGGCTGGCGAAGGACGTCATTCTTCTGGCCACAGACGGTGAGATCGAACGAGTTTTGCTTCTCGAGGTAAATAACTAAGTGGGAGTGCATTTTATATGCAGATGGCGAATTGGATGGAAGTGACGGATACGCTCCCGGCACTGAGGCCTGGTTGCAGGCTTATCATTTGGATCCAGTCGAAAGTGGTGTTCATGGTGTTCTACCTATGCGAGCTGGTGTTATTCGTGCAGCAGTGAATCTCGAAACACTGTCCGACTCACATCACGTGAACTCGGTCGGAATTTATACGGCTGGTATGAATGGGCAGCTGCCAAACCTCGACCTTGTCAACACCGCAGTACGCGCCTTCCGCCAGCACGAGATTCCTACGGTGTTGGATCGTGCTGATGCACAGGATCGTAGTCAACAAGATGGCTACATTTCGTCTGTAATCAAGTTCATCACAAGCTTAGGTGAGAAGCACGCTCCGGGAGAGTACAAGCAACCAACGCTAAATTACCTGACGAACCTCAAGGGGATGCTGCATTTCATGACAACCTTAGCGTCAGGTCCGTCTGGCTCTCATGCAAACTTTATCAGCTACAATATCGACAGTATCACACTCTCGTTAACGAAGAACCAGAATTCAGAAGACCGGAAACTTCCAACTCGCGAGATAATCCGATCAATTGAGATCGTGGTACGCGCAATGAGCAATCTGGAAGAGAAGCTGCACCAGTCGTTTTTCCTGTACGTTCTCCCCAGTACGATGACCTTTGTGTCTGTGGGTGAGTACTATTACACGGTAGCTCTCGCCATATCTCCTGCAATCGCTCATCTGCTTTATCTGGCGAATAAGACAAGCGGAATGCGCGTCGCGTTCGCATTGACTGCAGTTCTCGTGGTCGAGATTCTGTGTGGACTACTCCTGGTTTGGATCTGCAAGTATTTCGCTACTCCTACTCAATTCTTGCAGACGTTCAGTCCAAGTGATGTGTCTACTGGAAGGTGGTTTATGTTAGTGATCGCAATTTCCTTTGGGCAAGCTCTGGTTATTGCAGTTGTAATGCCCACATTGCGATTTGTGACTGGGTTTTCGGGATGTACGGAAATAAGCGATTGGAGAAAGAAGGTTAAGGCGTATGAAAATGAACAGCAAAAGAAGCTCTTAGATAAATTTGCGACAGAGGAACAAGCTATCGCGACTACCACACAAGACCCAAGTGATGACATCCCGAAGGTGGACTCAGGCTGGCGTGCCATTAAGTTTATTACTATGGTGATGCTCGTGTACGTGGAACGTTCTTGCCGTGTCGGATGAAATATTTTGCTTACAACTAACAATATCTTCTGTGAACAGGTACGCGCATTGCATCCTTGGCATTCTGAACTACCCCATGGCTCTCTTTTGCGCAATCCCGATGGCCCATTTCGCGCGCGTGGCTCCTGTCAGCAGTACAACACGGTCTAGGAATATTTGGAATGGTTTGTGGCTCTTCGTATCGTCTCCGCTGGTTCTCCTCATTTTGCTGAACTGGAGCCGACTAGGTATGACCATGTTTGTCGTCTTCGACGTGAATTATTTATGCTGACTCATTCGTTATGTGCAACAGACGTGATTGCTGGTCTATCGTATGCCGTCGATAGCTTTGTTCACCGTATCAACTTGTTGGCTCTGGCGTATTTTTGCTGTATCTATGTTTCCGTCCACACATTATCGCTAGTGATTTGGGCTTACCCGAGCGCCGACAAGAAGCAGAAGCAGGAATAATACACGAAGACTTCCCTTCTGTTAATTGTAAAAGTGTTTTACTTACAAAGTAGCGTTTAGCTAGTGGCGAACTTGTTTAGCATTTCTAGTCCGCGTTCGGGCGATGGTTCAAAGCGCAGTTGGTAGCAATCTCCTGCAACAAGCGCATACACAGCCATGCGACTACTTCCGTACGCTATGAGTTGTTTCCAGACGCTAGGTATGATCTTGGAGTTCTCCCGGAAATGCTTCTTCATGCGATCATGCATGATTCGAACAGATTTCTCGAACTGGAACAGCACAGCAAACGTTGTAAGTCCAATACGGATGCATTGCATTGGGTTTCTTACCGTGCTTGCGGTGGAATCGAGAACTCGACGAACTTCTTGGCGAGGGGTATGATATTGTATCTCCGACGCCGGCACCGTCGCCATTAGCGATTCAATCGACGCCATCAACGGCTGAATCGCGCAATAATACGACATACTGATTAGTCCACGTACATGAGGATATTTTGACTGAGTTACGTACCACCAGTTGCTTGAAGGCATAATCCCACACAGATGCCACGTAGTGTTGAGTACTTTCAGTGCATTTATCGTGGGCTTCAGCCGCATATTGCGCGAGTGGCAAGTCCTTTGTGGGATTGATCGCCATTAAGTTATCACCGAGAAAAAGGTAGTTTTCTACAAACGATGAGGTCATGTCATCATCAATTACTAAGTACTCAAAGTTCGCAAGAACGTACCAAGGCGAGTCAGCGCTGCGTACTTAGGCCTCGAATCAGCGACTTTATCAATCCAGAGCATGGTAGAAGGCACGATCATGCTATAGATGGACAAGAGCGTACTCTCACTGCTTTTGCCAGCCACGCTTTCTTCCATTCGAGCGATCATGTTCTACAGGCAAAAACAAGCGTGAACCACCAAGCGTATTCTAAAGTAATTTAGTCATATCTTACCACAATTTTTTTCGTCGGAGTGAGCACTCCTGCCATTTTAGTATCAACGTTTTGTGCGCTGATCCATGCTTCCTACATGTATGTATTAGACATTGCAATATTTAGCCACAAGATAAATCTAACAATTGATGTTCTTGACCTGCCTGTTCTTCCGTAAACTTGATCAGCATTCGCTTTAACTGGAGCTGGAAGCTAACCATAACGTTATATAAAAATTCACTTTGCTGTCGATACTCTTCAAGATTTCTGTTCACGAGAACCACAAGCGCAAGTGCGTCCAAGATGTTGCGTACTCCAGTAGCTTCTCCAAATTCAGTCATCCGTTTTAATAATTTCTCGAAGACACTCTCCATCATCAGCGTTAGATCCTCTTGTTCATGTTTGCCGCCTGATGTCGTTGGGAAAAATAGTCGAGACACCAGTCTCTGTTCACTGAGTACGAGAGGAATGAGGTGATCGAGCGCTTGTTGCATTAGTGGCGATGCACACATCGTATCACCAACGCTGAAATGCGAAGACGAGAGGTTAATTCCTCTGGATTGGATCGAAGTTGGTTTATGGAAGTTGTGCTTTGACGTCCGGGGAAGTTTATCCCTCAAACACCGGAAAAGTGCTTGTACATGAGCATTGTACACACCGGAAAGCTGTTTGCTATAAGCCTGTCTCAATGCCACAAGGATACGTGGGTCTAACGAATTCACATGTGAGAACATGGACTGGTAATCGATGAGGACGTTATGAAGGGTCTCGCTGGAGAAGTTCCAGTTCATTTCATCACTGCTTGAAAGCGCTGATGAAAGCTCACGTCGGTCACGTCCACGTGTACTTTCAATGGTGCCACCTCGAGAGTTTACCAACTGTTTTACCTTGCGCTGAAGAAATCCATCAAATGATGCGCAAAGTTTTTCTCCAAAACTTGAAGAGAGTTTGCATAACTCGTCTCCACGCGCTCGAAGCGCAACCATCTCACTTGCTGGAAACGCTTGCGTAGATTTGATAGCTTGATCCATCGCAGCAATAGCAGCAATCGCAGTTCTCATCTTTTCTACAATTCCTATATCACGCCCCCCTTCACCTCCTCGGTCGTTTGTGACACCAGTTGTACTTCCGCCAATCTCCCCTGGGAATACGTCCACTGGAGAAGTAAAAACTCGCATGTGCTCACGTGGGATCTCCACCTGTGTCATCAACTTTGCCAATACCTCTTCTAACGATACGCTGTTTTTGAAGTGCATATCGAGCTGATTGTTTAATGCCTCGAAATGTTGCATTCCGCTTGAGGTTTGTCCAAGAGACTCATCAGATTCATTGGTCCAGTCCTGAATCAGCGTGATGCGATTTTGAACCGCGTCAATAGCCTCAAGAATTTTGTCCACAGAATTTGTCTTTGAAGCGGTGCTACCAGTGGGTGCAACTGCAGCGTCGCCATCCAAGGCCAACAAGAACGTGATGTTGTAATCTTCCAAAACTCGCAATTTTTTGCGAAGATCGTCCTCCACGCTTGACAACTGCACTTCGCTCCAATTGATATCATTCAACAGACCCAGAGCTTCATTACTCTCCTGAGAAGCCAGCCGAATGCCAGACACATCGGTGCCTGCGTTGATATCAACGTTCTTCTTTTTATTTTCTTCATCATCAGCAGGGTCTTCCTTCAGCGACCCCTTCTTCCTAATTTCACCCTTGATAACACATCATCAGCAGAATAAAATTGAACAAAATCTTCACGGCAAACCTTACCACTGCGTGAACGAGGTCCACATCCAGATCATACACTTTCTGCAGATTAAGCCGAGTGGCTGTTTCATGTAGTTCCTCCACAGTAATCCGTGCCAACCTCGGTAATATAGTCTACAACATAACTATCAGCTAACATCACTAACGAACTCATTCCTCACGTACATTATTCTGTGCTGCAAGAGCACATAAACTCCAGAGAAATTCGTGCATGGCCGTCGAATTTTCTCTCGATTCTACGAGCCATTGCCACGACGTCGCCTCTCCACTGAAGAACAGGGCAAACGCCCCTTTAGGCTTATCCGGTCCAATGCCGTTGTGCTCAATAGTGTCGAGGCCACTTAAATTCCACGAGTGGCGCACATCTACCGACAAGTTGCTCAACAATTGCACGTAATGCAACTCCAATTGCTTCTGGGCTGCGTCCTGCACCGTCACACACAACACGAAGTATTTGCTCGTGTTGGGGCCAAAAATTCGCTTGGTCTCCGCTTCGGCTTTGGGTTTCTGGACCTGCAAAAAAGAGAAAACTCGTTTGCGACTGACGGTGGGGGATGCTACACTGCCCATGGAGGGGCGAGTCACGGGTTTGGACGAGTGGAAATGCGTGTGCAATGTATGGCGAACGTCATCTCGAGAGATGCTGCCCAAAGGCTTCGCCTTGGTGGCGTCCATGAGGATCGCTACGTCCTTTCGCGTTCAAAAATACCTATTTGCAAAAGAACTTGTTCGTGCGGATTTGAATATTGTCAGTCGTTTTTAAGGTGTGAACGAAGCAACTCCAGCTGCATCAGTTCGTCAAAACTTGCGCTACGTCCTTTCGCGTTCAAAAATACCTATTTGCAAAAGAACTTGTACGTGCGGATTTGAATATTGTCAGTCGCTTTAAGGTGTGAACGAAGCAGCTTCAGCTGCATCACTTCATCAAAACTTCAGCAAATAGTTGGCGGCGTCATTCACAATACGGGCTACGTCGTCAACATGGTTTTGGATCGTGGCTGCATCGTCATAGAAAGCGATCGCATCCGAAATTCCCGGGAACGCAGCGCCAGCATAGCCCTCGTAGAAGCCGGGACCGAAGATCACGTGTTTGTACCATGGACGGTGAGGTAGACCTTCCTTCGTGATCAAGTGTCGCTCCAATAACACCAACTTTTCGTTCCACGAGCGAAGAGCGTTTGTATCAGCAGCAAGAGTCTCATTTGAAGTTGATACGAACGCAGTCAGCTGAGTGTGGAAGGTCGTAGCGCTGGCGGTGAAGCGACCAATTGCCTTGTGCAAATTGCTAAAATCCACACCAGGACGAGGAAGTGCAGCAACTTGCTGTTCCAAGCCAGCCAAATCCTCCGCCATCACAAAGCCGTACGTAGTAAAGTCAAATGGTAGAACCTGGTCATCGGCTAGGCGTAAACCTAGCAGTCCCCACCACTGCGCAGTTGTGATGTGAGTGGCGTAGTTAGGGTCAGCGTACAGCTCTGAGTACATGATACTATCCATGGAGCTGTGGTAAACACCGTACGGAGCGTGTGCTAGCGTGAATCCCAGATTAGCTGAAATGATACCAAGGTGTTGGTAAAACGCCGTGTAGTCCGATCCAGAACCCATAAAGTTGATCAAATGCGCAGGTCCAAGCGTTCCATCACTGGCGCCGTCGAGTTGTTCACGATGTGCAGCAGCTTGTTTTACCCATTGCTCATACAATGTTTTCTCGGTTTCGTTACCGTGAAACTTGTTCGCCGGCACATCCTTCGCAGTTTGGTAAAGGAATTCAGCAATGGCTGGACTAGCACTAGCGCTGACCAACGGACCCATCGTGGAGTCCACGTTGAGGTACGCGACAGCCTCCTTCTTGAAGCGCTCGGCGTTTTCTTCGGCGTACTCAGTGCTGCCCAATAAACCATACTCTTCACCATCCCATGAGCCGAGAATCAGCGTGCGTCGTGGCTTCCAACCTTGCTTCAGGAGATCACCGTAGCCACGCGCAATCTCAAGAAGAGTAGATGAACCACTGTTTGGATCAATGGCACCACAAACCCAGGCGTCACGATGGTTACCCAAGAGCACCAGCTCATCCGGTGCTTCAATTCCCTCGATCGTACCAATGACGTCCCAGATAGGCCCAACCTTGTTGTCGATTTCAATGTCCAAATTGACTACCGTTTCTTCGTCGTCGCCAATTCGGTAGCCATTCGGCAACGAAAGACCCCCTTGCCACGAAACAGGGGCTTCTTTCCCTCCGAGAGACTGCAGAATATACTGAGCTTGTCCGTACGATAGTGGTAACGCAGGGATATGGGGAATTGTCTCCACCTCTTCGTACGGGATGTGGAAAATGCCCTCGGTAGAGGCCCATCCCGGTGTTGTGGGGTCCCCTGCAGCTAGCGAAAGGTAGGTGAGCGACCCTCGCTGAAATGAGCCCTCAGGACGCCACGGACCATCCGGGTACACCGGACCCTGCATGAAGCCGTCTTCCTTTGGGTCGGAGTAGATCAAAACCCCAGCCATTCCGTGTTGTTCTGCAGCCATCGCCTTCAGGCCGCGGAAGTTGCTTCCGTATCGAACGAGCGCAATTTTCCCTTGAAGAGTGACGTTGTTGGCCACAAGCCACTCGAAATCTGCTGGTTTGCCAAAGTTCACAAACACGATCGATGCCGTGACATTTCCAGTCGCAGCGTACGCCACGAACGGAGGCAACGCACTTTCGTCACTAGTGCATTTGTCACCAGACACTGAAGCCTCCGTCAAGTTGAGCTCGCGAGCAGCCTCAGCTGGCTCCACAATGGCTAAATGACGTCGAACAGGAGTCGACAGGAGGGTGTAGTACTCTTTGATTTCAGCTTTGATGCCGAAAGACTCGAACATCTTGGCCGTGAACAACGCCGTCTTGTAGTCCTGCTCGGTGCCGCAGCTGTGTGGAACGCTCGAGTACGTGTGGAGATACTCGCGGATGTTCCTGGCATTGACATTGGCGACAAATTGTTGATGGAAATCCGTGGCCACAGATTCCGTTGAGACTTCATTGTTCACTGCAGATTCCGATGTTTCCACGTGGATTGGGACGTTGGCGTTGGTACTTGAGGTGGATCTGGTCACGTATCCCGCAGTGAGCAGGATGAGACCAGCAACAGCAACAACACGGAGAAATGAACTGCTTCTGGAGCTGGAACTGTCGTTGGACACTGCGTATTCAGGCCGGGAAGCGTCGAATGTGCCATAGATGTCGTCGTCGTCCACGGATTTAGCGAGCACAGGGCCACGCAGCATCTTCGCGGACGTTGAGAGAGCCATAGAACTGGTGAGAGGGGCGCCACGCCAATTCCAGAGTGCGATGGAGCAGCTTCGAGTGTCTCCTTCGTTTCAAAGTTGATGAGTGTAACGGCTGAACTGAAGCGGCCTGAAACGCAAAGGTGATTGGTTAAAATTTCGTTGGATGGACGAAACAAAGGAGTGTCTCCTTCGTTTCAAAGTTGATGAGTGTAACGGCTGAACTGAAGGGGCCTGAAACGCAAAGGTGATTGGTTAAAATTGCGTTAGCTGGACGAAATAATGTACGCGATTGGCTCAAACAAGTGAGTTCTTCAACGTGGATGCAGAGGACACCTCGTTGTGGATCCCGTGTGGACCAGACTCTGGTACAAAAGCAATTTATTGGTGGTACATGTACATGTATGTGAAAGTCGTGTGCACACTTTTAGACGTAAATACAAAGCAACTACGTCTCGGATATTTGGTCACTGTCAAAACTTACCTATAGTTTTTTCGTCCGTAACTTAACTAACGGACCGTAATAGTCGTACCACCTCCTTTTGCGTTCATCCTTTGCTGCATCTAAGAACCATTGCAAGAAATGATATGGATATACTAGCTACATGTAGTGTTTGTTTTAGGCATGAAAGCATTTCGAGCTTGGCAAAACCAGTTAACGCGAAACGTTTTCGGTGGGGCACGGTCGTAAAATGGCGAGCATTTACACTCAGAGTGCTGCTTGATTTAGATCTGTGAGAACTAAACAGCACCCAACAGGGTAAAGAGGTTGAATATCAAATAATCAATGTTTCAGGTGTTGGAGACTGGCAGTCTTCAGCCTGCTGCGACACTTCACTCCACAGTGTTCTCCGGCCCAGCAGACATCGGAGCGACGTGGTCCCAAATCTTGCGTAGGTCCGTGTAGTTGTTCTCGACGAAGCGCCGCCCCTCACGCTCGATCACGTCGCCGTTGGCGTCCACGAACACGAGCGCTGGGATCTTCTTCACGTCGTAGCGTTTCCACAGGTCCTGCACCACCTCGCGTCGGTCGAAGGGCACAGCGAGGAACGGCGTCTGCAGCAGCGAGTCGTGGAAGGCCACGGGACTGCGGTCCATCGACAGCACCACCACATCCAGCTGGTCCTTCATGGGCAGCATCTTGTACGCGTTCAGTGTCATGTTGCGATGCACCGTCGCCAACACGGGCGTGAAGGCTCTGCAAGGGCTGCAGGTGCTGGCTGTGAAGAAGAGCCCCACCACGGTCTTGTGCTCCAGCGCCTCCTTCGTCGACGTCTCGCCGCGTCGCGACACCAGCGTGCTGCCTAAAAGCTTCTCCAGGAGCGTCATTTGCGTGGTTGTGGGCGTTCTCCTTGTTCTCCCGAGGATTTGAGCTATCCAGAGCGAGTTCTGCAATGGGAGCCACTGGCCGTTACTTTTCCGCCGATGCAAGTGGGCTCGTTCCGCCGATGCACTTATACTTGGCATTTGTATGTGGAGGGGATGGGACAAGTTGACGAACAAACCACATGCAGACGAAAGCTGTTTACCGGTATTGCTCAGGTTAAACCACACATGCATTTGGAGTACTCTAGGAACCTCCAAGCTAAGATTATATGAGGGTTATCAAGAGTGCACCGAATTGGTGTCAACGTGCACGGGATATTTGCCTAGATGAACCGACATGGAGAACCTTAAATGATGTGCTTCTCGCGGAACAGCTCGAACAACTGCTTGTGCTGCATTTCACCGACAATGAAGGACAGAGTCGCATTCTTGTAGTGGTCGCTGTGGGCCGACAGGTTGTAGATCACGTCTTCGAGCAACACTGCCTTACCACTGAATGTTCCTATTCATGTAAAATGATCCAGGTTAGTTGTTGTCTTCGATGGTGTTTTAGCTATGGTCAATCGAATACCTTGAGTCATCTTGACATGCGAGAAGTGCACGTGCAGGTGGTAGTAGGTTGGCTGATAGTGCAGGTACATGCGAATGGAGCTAGGATCAACGCCAAACTTCACATTCAGAACGTCAAGACTAGCATTTCTATTTGCACACAAGAACATACGTGAGTTTAAATAAACACCTCACACAGGTATCAACAAATACCTGATGTTCCTCAATAACTTCAAGTGCGATCCAGTTAAGTCACGAAGAGATCGAAGCGAGCGATCATGCACGATTGCCAAACAGTAGAGAGACTCTAGCTGAAAGTGCGGAAATGGTCAATAAACCTACAGAAACTGCAGCAAGAGATTCCAAAGCGTTCGTTACCTTAGATGGGTCGGACCACTTGAAGTCAGGCAGTAGAATGAATCCGTTGCGAGGATGCTTGTCTTCGAATATGATTCTCTCCGTCTCGCTCTTGCTAGGATACCCAACGAAGACATCGTCAATACACAGCTCTACACTAAATCACTAAAAGCGCCTTACTGCTCCAGAATGTTGTAGACCCACTCAATATTTTCCGCCGGGATACTGTCGATGTATGGCTTGGTGATCATCCGGTACGCTTCCTTGGTCTCCACCACCATGTGAAAGGTCTGATCTGTGTGCTTCCGTACATGACGCTCCGTCGCAGGGTAGATCAAATTCACCTACTCAATACAACAACAACAATGTTAAATCAACACCTCACACCAGCATTCTCTTCCTACCTTGTACGGTTTGACATCGCGTGCGACGTCTCCCTGGAACGTGCTGTAGATGTCGTTCACCAGGATTTCATGCAGTGACATTCCCCTCAGCAACTGATCCAGAGCTCCTGTGTCCATTGCTGCCGTCTGGATGATCAGAACAGCCGCCTTCTTGTGGTTGTCGCTCTTGAAATTGCCCAACAACGCCAGCTCCGTGTCTGTGCGCTTGAGAACTCGCACGAGGTTGAAATCTCGCAGCATCTTCGTGTCCACGTCGCCCACCGCTTGTTGCCACAGATAAAGCGCACCTAATACAGCT
>NBNE01001455.1:0-12500 GCA_002215365.1 Phytophthora megakarya | reverse complement strand
GGAAGGCTATCGATGGAAGCTGTGCTAAGATGAGCACAAACAGAAAACGGAGTCTTGGATACTGTACGGATGCTTCAGTGTTTGAATTATACATACACTGCGCGTATGATACAGCGCTAAATTGAATTGGTTATGACATTAAAGATTGTTGAGCATAATACTCATTAATAATAAGTCGTATTTCAAGTAAGAACCAAGCAAAAACTACAGAGTACATGCAGACTGCGTATACGATGCAGCATTACAGTACACATGTGTTCTGTATAACATACATCAATGATTTATTCAATGTGCTCATGTAGACTTACGGTTTCAAATCGTACGAAAGAGTAACGCCACCTAAGATTGCCAATCTTGAATTTTGAATTATTGAATTTTGCGGTTATGTCGGCCGCCTACTCCCAGTGCCGCGCACAGCAGCAGATTGCCAATCGTATGTAACTCGTAGACTTTACAGAATTGTGAACTTGGCGTCGGTGTCAACCTGTCGGAGATGCTTGTTTTGAAGTCCGGAGATGTAGTAGGACTAAGCCGACAGAAACCAACCGAGGTCTGGACTCCAGACTCTGGAGTTCCTGGGTAGAGATGGAATCAACGGGGGTAAGGCTCACCAATTTTGATGTACGTTTGCATGGATTCTTGCAAAACGTATGGTGATAGCATGTGATGCTCTGACAAGTACAGAGCAGCTCTGTACATGTATCTATTGTATATACAATCCCCTCCTTAGTACTGTAACCCCCACAAGTGGAATACCCACACCTTGAACAAACCAAACCAAACCAATTGGTTCGAAGGTTGAACAAACCTGTAACTAACAACGAACCAGGTTAATTCCGTTCGAACCAAATCACGTATTGTTCAAACCAACCTCGTTTGTTTGTCCGAACCTCGGCGGTTGGCTTGAACCAACGTACGGCCATTGGTTAAAGTTTGGTGGAATTCATGCTGCGCTCGATGCGGCTTTGTAAGGGTTTAGCATAGTAATATAAATAATATGAATACAGTCAATAGTCTATTGACTATATTCATAATATACTTTTGACTATATTAATACTATTCATATTACTATACTAAACTCATATTGAATAGTAATAGTATTGTTTTGATATGCCCTTCAAATACATTGCACAATGTAGTATCTCCAATGTCCTTAGCAAACAAAGTACCAATGTATATGGCGTATTCAACATGATTTTAGATACAACATTTTACACACGAAAAGCAAGCGTGTGTTGCGTTAGGGTAGGTAGAGAAAAAATCACTGAAATGGACCAAAAATCTTTGCAACGAGTAGATTTTGTAAGTATGGGTTTGAATGATGTAGGGAGTAAGAGTCATATTATACCATTGTACTGTACACATTTGTGATTGTGAAGATGACATGGTTAGCTGTGCGTAGTATCGTGTCACACGATTCGTGTATAGTAGCCGTCTAAACCGGGAGTACTTAACGCGCGTTAAATTTGATTCCCCGGTAGTATTATTATTAGGCTCCCCGTGCCATAAGCATAGCACGGGAATTTCAAGTACATGTACTTGATGAGATGTACAACGAGCGAATGCACAATATAGATGTAGGCCAATGTCATTCTTTGGAAATCAAACTATACAAGCTGAATATCACGTGATCTCGAGTTCGACACACTCCTGAATACTACTGCCGTGAGTACTCCAGTCGACAAAGGGCTCTAATCCAAGTACAACTGGCCGTCCGGAGGAGACTACTACTCGTACTATGTCGACGGTTGGAACAACGTCAAGTGAACTTCTCCTACACTGTGTGTAATCCAAACAGAGTGGAATAAATCAACCTTATCCATCGCAGAAGTTAGGACTGAGCAAGGGTCAATTACAGTCCCAACTTCTGTGGTCGGTAAAATTACTGTAGTTAGCTGTTCAGGCGGTGCTTTACTCAGCGGTATGCTGCAACATTTATCGAACGGACCTTTCATTTCACTGAATTAAATGCTAACGAGTTGTTGGCTAGGAAGTCCAACATCGCATCAAACAGTGATGGCAGGATCGGCTTACAATGGTCTCAACGGCCCACACACGTGCGAGTGTATCAACGAGATATCACTCAAGAACACACGCCTTTATATTCATGAAGAAACAAGATGTTCACAGTATTTCCTACTACTTCTCATTGAGTACTACGGGGTAGTCACAATTAACACGCGTAGGTGCGCGCCCTTTCACTACCAAGAAGTGTAGCCATGCTTGTATGACCGCAGCGGTCCTCTAACTCGAGGAATCGGCTTTACTGATTAGCAGAAATTAATCTTACGTGGGCTAGGTGTGAAGCTAGTAGGACCGCTGTGGATCTCTAATAGAGCATCACATTAACAGTACTGTAGCAGTCATAACAGTTTGAACCCCCCCCCAAACATTCGGTGTGGAGCTGTCAAACACTCGAATCTCACCCCCAAATTCAGTTTTGCGTTCTTCGTGCAGCATCGATGGACATTGTTGGTCTCCTAAACATCGACGACGACACCGGCGAGTGGGAGTTTGAAGAGTCTGATAGAGAGGAGGGCAAGACATCCTCTGAGGCCTTGGACGAGGATAGTGTGGTAAAGTGCGATCGAAATCTCACGAGCACTCTAGACCAAGACATCAAGTCTCCTCCCCAAAATCTGACATGCGACAACGTCGGTGAGTGATGGTGAGTGCGGATGACCCAAGCTCGACTACAGATGACCCAAGATCAATCCGATGGAATGATGGATGGCGACATATCCATATCGTATATCGTAAGAATGCTGGATCAAAGTAAATTCGTGGACAGAAGTTGCTATCGACCGACGATCCAGAATTATAGCGCACCGGCGGACAGAGATCGAGGGGGAGCAGATACGCTTGGACCACGCCAATCACCAATCAAGATACGCGAGGTGCAGGAGATTCCAGGTCAAGACAAGATGGTGATCCGGGGACCTGAGAAGGAGGCGGGACGGGATCGTCGGGAGGCAGCCGGCGTGCGCCCCAGGATGAGCAGCAGCGGAGGGGAACACCGCACGACGGTGGCAAGAGAGGATTCAGAATCCCGGGATGGCACCCCGATCGAGATCATCGAGCATGGTCACCGATCGAGGTCCGATGGAGGCCCGATTGCGATCGCCGATCGCCGATCCCAAGATAAGGTATGTACCCAGATGTCAGGTGATCGTTGGAAAGCAGCTGAGGATGGATTAGAAGACATATGGATAAAAGTAAACAGACTCGAATTTGCTCTAAGCCACACAAGAGTCCGCCTTCGCCTGGAACCGGTGATTATTTTGGCCCCTCAAGCGCGTAGACGGTAAGGACATAGGATCTAGCGTAGCAGTTAAGACTGGATAATATATTGGCCAGCTTTGCCCTACCTAGTGACTTGTTCTCAAGTGTTAACACCTGATCGGAAGGCATTGCTTGCTTGGCCTGGAGATCACATCGGATCTCAAGCCAACAAGTTCCCCGCTATTGGAAGCGGCAAGCAACAACAAGGAAGGAGCAAGATCTCCGTATTTGGATGGGTTGACGACCTCATCAACGTGGGCACTGATGTAGGTTCCAATTGCGCTGACATCGAGCGCTCACTTCGGTACGCCATGATGCTGGTATTCGGTCCATCCGCCATTAACAGCGGCAAGTTCACATGCTACAACAAGCGACAGAAAGCACTAGATCTCATCTTCAATTCAACCGCCGGTACTGTGTCGATGCCACCATCCAAAATTGCCAAAGCTGTCCACACAGTGCGCAACGCGCTTCAATCCAACGCTCTCCGTCGCTCCGAATATCGATCAGTCTTTGTTAGTTTGCGTCACGTGGCCGCCTGTTTCAGACCGGCCAGGGCATTCTTACAGCGTCTACGCGAGCATGAACGTGGTCTCCATAGGCGCACTGTGCCAGTTACGGCAAACATGCGCGAAGATCTGATATGGTGGCTACACATGCTCGAAGCATTGCCCATGAATGGGGTGCACCTGTCCTACTCCAATACGATACCAATTCCTGACGCCGTTGTCGAAATGGATGCATCCGATTCAGGATCATGTGCCATCATTCGTACGGAGAGAACGGCTCTCACGTACGTGTTCAGCAGCATGGAGCAAAATCTCATTCGAGAATCCAAAAATAACCCGACCATCGGCTTCAACATCAACTATCGAGAACTCTTGACGTGCGCCTTTGCGGTGCACACATGGGGCACATCTTGGGCTGCTCACAACCAGGATTGGGTACATACACAACCTCTGCACCTTCACTTCTGCATCGATAACTTCTCAGCCGTCAGTTGGCAAAACAAAAATGGCGTCCAAGAATCATCGGGCTCAAACGGTCATCCGGCTATTGAGGCTGTGGGAAACCAAGTACAATTTGCGGTTCTCGTCGTCCCACATTGACGGGGTACACAACACGCGGACACAGGCTCTCGACGTTCAACTTCACCGTTAGTGTTAACCGTTTTGATATCTTGACTCGTGACTGGGCGCAGGTGTCTCCCAGCATAACTTAAAGCGATTTGACAACGATCTGGCTTTCCATCTCCGAGCGCATTCAGTTTCGGTAGCAACGTATGACTAATACTTGACGGCTCCTCGCAAATGGCATCAATGGTGCGACTGCCACGGCATTCCACCGACTCTCAACGCATGCTCTCCGAGTGGTCAGATCCAGCACATCACGGACTTCATCTTACTAGCCCTCCGAGACGGCTAGGGTTCGGGTCACGGCGTCCGCAGCACGACCATACCTGCCACGCTGACAGTGATGCAACACTTCCTCACGGCAGCAAGGATCGATTTCCCGTGCGGTCATCCACAGATTCGCATGCTCCTGGAGGGAAATCCATCGCCTCGACGCTCCTGTACGCCACAAGGCTCCCGTCTCCATCAACCACCTCGAACGTTGTTATGCAGCCCTCGACATGAATCTACCTTCAAATCAACCTCTGTGGAGGTCCATGTGTCTGGTCTTCTTCTTTCTCCTTCGTCTCTCCGAGATCGCATCGAAAGTAGGAAAATCGTTTGCATGGTTTGCTCTAAAAGCCAACGACATTGCGATCCTCGATTCGAACGGTGACCCAACGATCATCGCTCGCGCGGCTGAAACAGTTCGCCTTCGTCTAAGCGGATCAAAGATGAACCAGCATGGTGAACCCACACTACGCGCGCTGAACCGCTCCGGTCACCAATTTCTTTGCCCAATGTTCGGTGCGCTTTGCCTCTTAAGATCGAGAAGGTCTCTGCCTCAGGATGTTCCAGCGGCCGTTTACATGGCCACCTCCAATCGGCCTGCGGGCATATCCGCAACACGCATGGCTAACGCCATCCGTCGAGATGCAGCACGTACAGGAGACGACCCGAATAAACCCAGGTCACACTCGTTAAGGACCGGCGGAGCCACGCACATGTATCGCGCTGGCGTCGATAGCCTCACCGTTCAATTTCACGTTCGTTGGGCATCGGACACCTTTAAGCAGTGCACACGCCTGTGCAAGGAATCTGTATCAACTCTCGCATCCGACATCATCAGCGGCTCTCGTCGTAAACAAGTTGCAGTGTGGCCGCAATATCACTTATCCTTTCAGGATAGCGTTAAAAGGGTGATGTCTTGCCTATCACTGCAATGTCAACATTTCGAGTTGCCCCTATTTTCCACAACAACTAGCTAAGGAAAGCGACAATTACAAAAGCTAAGTAGAATTTGTACAAATCATTCGACCACACTTCAAGTATAGTCCACAAAAATATATTTGATATCTGAGGGCAGTGATTGGTCGGACCGCTAACCCCGGGATCAAACATTGACCTGTTGTCAAGCGAAGGCTCGACTTGCGAGTCGTAGCGGGCTTAATGATAATTGAAAAATACTGAGGGGTTGAGGGAATTGGTTGTGTGCCCGTGTATGAACGCAATCGCGCCGCCGACCGATCCGTAGTTGCCAGGCGAACCCGACCAGCCGAATGCAGCAGCCATGTGGATAATTAAAGCTCTGTCGCGGTCGAGACGGCCGCCGAACAAATACACGCAGTAAGCGGACGCTACATCACCGGCTTGTTCCTTAATGTCGGCGTCGGGGCGGCGTTGATGTTGATCCATGATCTCGGTGGCAATGGCGTCGCAGTGCTCAAAGTTAAGCTCGCATATCGCGTCTGAATTCGTGAAGTCGCTGGGTCATATATCTACAGGAAACGATAAATCGTGTATCACGCGACCTGTTGTCTGTGGTTCGCTGTCGCCCTTGTTGAGCACACCAAACGGACAAACATGAACCTCACTCCATATGCGCAGGATGTTGTCATCGACAACAAAGCAACGCCAAGCGTCGTGTTCTTTGCGGATATTTTTGACGAGGACGTTGTACCGATTGCGCGCCGATTGACGGTTTGCTGGTCTGGTCGATTGTGGTGGGAGTGCGCTTCGGAGCGGGACTTGAACCCCGCTTTGGAGATCTCGAGGAGACACGGGAGGTGCTTGTAGCCCCGGCAGACTGTTGAATGCACATCGGGGATCGTATTCTTGTTGAGTCTGTAGTCGTGGCTGGTTTGCCCACGGATGAGCTCGACAAATGCTGGTAGTGGAATGTGTATGCGCCGTACGAATTCGGACAGGACAGTCTGGAGGGTTTTGTTGATGGTGGGGTCCCATCGTGCTCGATGGGCTGACTCCATGGGAGCTCTAAGCCCACCGCCTGATGTGCGCGCTTAATTTTGTGGAGTCGGATGGTGTCCCACGCTGCTTCCCGCAGTTTGGCTTCGGACGCATATTGCCGTAATTCCGGGTCGGAAGGTGCCCGCCGAAATGAAGGAGCTTCGGTTGGGAGGGAATCGTGGTCATCCTCGTGACACTGGCACCGGTGCTGACGTGTCACTGTCGGAGACGTGCGGGTTGTAGCGTTAATAGCGTGTCTGTTTGAAGTTGAAAGGGCGTCGGTGCCTTTGGGGCGACCGTATCGGGGTTGTGTTGCCGTGGGGCGAACGTGTATGATTGGGGTTGCCATGGGGCCAACATGCAGAACGGGGTGATGCATGACTCACCATCATGCCACGAGGCGATGACATATTAGAAAAGGCTCACTAGCAGAGATGTTCCCAGAGAAATATATTTTGAACGCCTACTTGGTGACCGAAGTAGCGGTGAACCCACGTTACCTCGGCCTCCTCACGGTCGCTAGTGACGTGGGCCGCGGTTGGCTTCGGGTCTGTGCTCGAACCGAGATTCATGGCGGGTCTCCTGTCGCCCATCGTTTCGGAAGAAACGGGACCGTAATGGCGGTTGCTGAAGTCTTGTAAATCGCGCGGGAGTCGGCGATCCCACGTATGCGTGCGATCAGAGTGAGCACACTTTTCCGCGCTGCCGCCGTAGCACATGCCACCATCTTTATAGCGTAGGCAGGGCTCGCGTCCCTGGGCATCTCGTGGAATTTGTCGACGAACGAAATCAGACATGACATGGATACGGCCGGCTGGAGCTCGACGCCGTGATGGTGTTGACCCGCGCATGAACGGGCAGGAAACGCCGGGCGCAAACGTACGGGCCGCGAGACGAAGCGCAAAGCCGTTGAGAGCGGACTGCCACTCTGGTCCGTGATAGTCGACCGCGCGGACAGCTTCACTGAAATTGTGCCACCGGTTTGGCGAGTCTACAGCTAGATGCGCCATGGCGCGACCCAAGTAATTGTTCACAAACAGCAACGTCAATGTGACGTGCTCCGGTCTGTTCGAGTCCCTTTCCATGTTAGCTGAGACGAATCGCTTCAAACGGGACACTAAATGCCGAACGTGTTCGAAAAACAGGACATCACCTAGCACCATCAGTCCACTGATTGCTGAGAGCAGTTCTTCGTAGTTCTCGCACCGAGGTGCGGACGCTGGTAGCACGGCTGAAGTGCCAAAATCCGAGGCGAAGTTTGCATTTGTTGATCCGCGGTGAAGCTGTTTATCTCAGATAATGGTTTGAAATGTAGGATTGTTAACCCACGGTTCCCTAGGCGTCCGTTGTACAGAGCCATTAATACAGCCGGGGTCACCTCGAAGCGGACGCATTCAAGTTCCCTAAGCTGCTCGAAAAATATCATGGCAGAGGTGTACGCACCTGCAGGAGTGCTGAGCACCTTGTAGAGTCGATGTGCAGCAAGTTGTTGGGTCTGTGGAGGGTTGTACTCGCCGTTAAAACGAGTGCGTGGGGAACCAAAGCTCGCATACCGAAGGTTTTGAATCGTTGGCGGCAGTAGATCGGCAGAGTTGCCCGCAATGGGAAGCGTCCATGCGGTTGTCATTCCGTGCGTCCCTGTTGGGTGACTGTTCGGGTCTGGCATAGGAATGGTGGAGCACGCCGCCGGACGATACGGTGTTGCCCCGGTAGCGCCGTCTCGAACGACGCTTGTACTTGGTTGCGCAGCTCAATCAGCATCGTAAAGAGCTGATCTACTTTGGCCTCAAGTGGCAAAGCTGACGAAGGCGGGAGGTCCTCGGTCGGGGGATTGATTGCAGGTTGCGCGGCGGGCGCCGCCAGGTTGAAATCGGCCATGAATGGGTCTAGGTTGAACGCCGGTGGTGTAGCCTGGACAGAGTTTGTCGAACGGATTGCTGCTGTATTCGATACGGCCGCTGGTGCAACCTGCGACATCGTGTTGGATGATGAGGTGGAAGTAAAGGCATTTCTGGTTCCAGGGTTACTGTCGCCAAGCCAGACAATTGATCGCCGTGAGGGCTGATGCTGGCGGGGAATTGCAACGTGTTGCTGATCCTCCGGAGGTAAGATTTGACTGAGCGCAGACGGAGCCGTGCCGGTGTTGTTTTCTTGCTCATCACTAGTGAGCGCTGCAACGACATCGGTGGAAGGATCGGTGTCAACCTCGGTGGTTGTCTCAGCCGCACTTGGTTTGGGTGAACGAGCCCCGGACTTGCGCTTCTTCGCCCGTACTGCCTCGGACACAGTACTGGTGGTACGCTTGACTTTCGTTCGCGCCGACGCCGAACGGCGAGGCGCAACACGAGCTGGTGCACGTGAAGGTGTTGCAGTAGACGGGACGTCTTCACCGTCCACGACGATGACCTCAGTGCAGGACGGCTCGGGCTTCGGCTGTTGCCGATGTGGGCTTGCTTGACGGGGGTTCGCTCGCAAAGTCACGAGCCACCGCGGTGGCTGACCAGGAGGTGGTCGCGCCGGCATCGCCACTGCCTGTGGTCGACGGAACTACTGTTGGCGCAGTATTAATAGCCTTTGCTTGTTGGTGGTCAAATGGAACGTCCTGTGCTTGAGGTGGCGGCGACATCATCAGGAGACGGTGCGTTACTGGGGGGGTTACTGAAGTCGGCTTGCTGGCTTGGAGAGAGCTTGCAGACTGACCTAGCTGCTCCTTGCCTAGCAGTACACAGTCTCTCCCGGCTCCCCTGGTCACCGTTCTCTCTGCCACTGTACTTGATCATCCTCTGTGTCTGAACTTGACCGCCACTCCTCTGCTGACGGAAACCATCATTCTTGCTCATCAAGAACCCCCAACTTATTAATAAGTACGGTCGTATTTTTATCTTAATAAAAAATATTTTTCACTTTCTAAAAAATGAAATTGTTGTATTTGGTTCCAACTGGAAGAATCGTTTTGATTTCTTCGTACATTATAATTAATGATTATTACGTTTACTACCTTACTTGTACATGTATCTCCAAATCAGAGGTGTACCAATATGTATTACGATCAAAGCAATAATTGGGGTCGAGACCTCACCCTTCCCGATGTTTCAATAGAAAACGTTAAGTTTGAAATTAGTATAAGCTCTGTGATATTTTGGTCAAAAGCGGATCGGCTTTACTATAGATCAAACTTTCTGAAATGACAAGTTTTAGTGCGTTCGTGTATGTCGACAAACAAAGTTCAAAGTCTCGTTGAGAACTAAGTAGTAATCATATCTCTCGGTTTGAATATACAAACTTTGCATCAAGAAGTAGAAAATTGTCGTCATTGGATCACTATCAGGGATGAATGGATCTGAACAACTTCATCCGACCCGTACTTGTATACCTCTAAGCCGATAGCTTCTTGGTGATCTCAGCGAAGCTCTGGCCCTGAATTTTGGCAATTTCGAGCTCAATATCGGTCGGTTGGCGTGATCCGTCTCCGTTAGCGAGAGTGCCTGCACCCCAAGGACTGCCACCGTGGACTTCGTCATTGGAGCCTACAAGAGGCGATCGGTAGCCCAGTGGAACGAAGGTCATGCCTTGGTGAGCGATGAACGGGGTCATGCTCATGGCCGTCGTCTCCTGACCACCTCCAAGGGACCCGGTACTGAAGAAAATGCCACATGGTTTGCCAATGAGTTCGCCTTTGGCCCACAAACCGCCACAGGCGTCAAATAGTCCCTTGACCTGTGATGGCAGCATGCCGAAACGCGTAGGGAAACCCAGCAGGATTCCGTCTGCGTTCTTGAGCACGTCCGGGGTGGCAATGGGCAGATCAGACTTGGGTGGGGCGTGCAAAGCCTTGAGAAGATCGTCGTTCAGAGTCTCCTGGACTTGATACACCGATGCCTTCACTCCAGGCACAGCCGTCACACCAGCTTTGATGGACGAAGCCAACTTGGCGACGTGGCCGTACATGGAATAGTAGATGATAGCGACGTTAGTCATTGTTGACACTTGTTGGATACTGCGCAAATTCAATAATGAAGGACTACAAATAATGTATCAATTGACCTTGATGACGTACGTGGGGGGCATCGTATTCCGTACCGTATTGCACATCTGGACCACTCGAGTGCAACTTTACTTCAACTTGGCCTCGCTCCGATTAGCTAAACGTGCGAATCCTTGGTTTTAGTTTAATTCAGCACGTTTTACACGAATTTTCGATAGCAGCATGAGCGGTGATGACGATCACCGCAGTCTTTCGCTGGATGATGCCGCGCTGTCCGCAGACTTGCTACCAGGATTCCTAGACGACCTGAGTGATGCAGATCTGTTGCCTCCATTCAGCGTCGGATCACCGTCTCAGTTGCTGTCGTTCCCTACGTATCAAGCATCGTCAGAGCCGCCTTATTCGCCCATTTTCGGGTCGTTTACAGTGTTTAATGGTGTTTCTGCAGCATCTTCACCGCCTAAAAGCGCTATAACAGATAGATCAGACGCAGAGCTTCATTTTTCAGCCTCTGTAGGGACCAGTTTTGCAAAAATGACGACGAAATCGCCCTCAAAGACGCAAGTCGTTGATAAAGCGGGGGTATCCAGGCCGCCAATGCAAAATTCGACGCGTAAACGACAGAAGGAGGAGCTCAATTATCTTCGAGATAAGGTGCAATCATTGGAGAAGGAGCTGGAAACTAAGAGACACCAGTTAATGGCTTCAAAGGGTGAAGACAAAGAGAACAAGGCGGTCCGAGTACAGCTTCGAGGATCTCGAGCTCGAGCCATGAGGTGGCAACGCATTGCAAAGCACCAATTAGTGGAGAAACAAAGAGCGGAGATGCAGAACTTGCAGCTGAAGGAGTCGCTCATGGACCAGATCAAACTGGCACGGAGTCTACAGAAGCTGCTAAAGAAAAACGCCTCGAAGAAGGACGAGGGAACGGAGGCTGCACAGCTCCAAGCACGACTGGAGTTTGGCAACTATTGCAGTGCCACGAGTGAAGATTCGTTGTATGAGAGTCTGCTTAGAGACATGGACGCAGTATACGCCGAGGTGGACACAGTCTGCGCTAGACACCCAGTCATGCAGAGTTTGGAGGAGGGATCTGATGTTTCAAGTCTACTTGAAGGTGAGACAGATGCATTGTCCTTGGAAGCGACGAACTCCAAGGTGGTGCCGTTCGGGATGGAGGAGACCTGTGCTGCAGTGTGGAGGTGCTTGTCAAAGGATCATGTCAAGCTGGCAGACGGCACGTATCACAGTGTAGCGAGCTCGCCGGATTGTATCCGTGCCAAAGCCATTACGACTCTACGTGTGAACACTACATCAGCACGTATGCAGATGCGCTTCGCTATGAAGAAGTACGTGGAGCCAGGGCGTGTCGTGATCACTTTGGAGTCGGCGTCAGAAAGCGAGGGACCGCGAGATCTGCTACATGGACTCAAAATGATGCAACGCGCGTGGGTTGTTATTCGTCCCGTGCCATTTGAACCAGAAGATGGTGAATTCGATGGCGATCTACCCTCTGAGGAGACGATTATCCAATTGTGCATGCGGCTTACTCCATCATTGTCAGCAACTGTGCTTGACATCCCTGGTCAACGTGCCGGAGCGATTACGGAGCTTCTGCTTGCAGCCGTCCATCGCAACCTCGGTTGGCTATTTCAGACGGTTGAGAACATCCTGATGGAGCATGATTTCGGGGCGACTCTGCTGTAATCTGACAGAATTAGCGACATGACCTCCACGAGATCGTGGTTTGTGGTGGCTACGTGTTCACTTCAGCGGCGATAGCTCAGCTATAAAGCTTTGTGACATTGTCATCCACCTCGCTATTCTGGAGCTACAGCCACGTCAGATTGACCGGATCGTAACGCTCTCCCCAT